>JAANSM010001556.1:0-18054 GCA_036850725.1 Orchesella villosa
CTGTTTCTTTTGAGGGGATTTCTTTTTTGAATTTGTGAAAAATTTCCATTCAGTGAAAAATGACTTTATGCTTCTTTTTCTTCTGATGTGGTGTATGGTATCGTATCGTTGTTACTGCTGTGTGCTGGAGAAAATGAAGATGGGAATATAAAGATGAAAAGAAGAAAAAAAAGTAACTTTTTTCACGCTACTTACCGAAGTAAGGAATCCTGACCCCGGAGCCTGATCGATCCCAAGTAAAAGTCGAACAAACGTGATTAAATAATCTTTGACGAAGGCCTGATACAACAAAGTGTCTAACATGGAAGCAGCAAACACACTTCCAGCGGCGAACGGAAGACGAAACATATAGGATATGTGGGATCCACGCTCTTTCTCCCTCTACAAATTTATCATACAACACACAAAACAGCACAAATAACGTCATATATTTTTTATATATTATTTTTATACATATACATAAAGCTAAATGGGAGGAATGGATTCGACATTCAGTTGGATGACGAATGAGCATATTTATAAAACATGAAAGCAAGCAATCAATAAAAACATCTCCTGTGAAGAATGCCAGTCGCTATCTGACTACATCTCTCACTTTTTATTCCAAAGATTTTCACAGGAAGAAGAAGAAGAGATCGAGCCAACAAGGAACATTGAACAGGACAAACGAAGGCAAGGGTTATAGATAAATACGATGATACAGAAGGATGAGAGATTAATCTCTTTCATTTCATTTCATACAATTTAGACTGCAGTGCTATAATTGATACATTTAGTGGAATGTATTGATCTCCCAAAAGCACATTGTTGTTGTCTGCAAAATGGAATGCACAAAGCAGCAAGAATGCTCTTCACTTAGACTTGGAGTAATTCCAAGTATAAAATGGATACAAAATGTGAAATGAAATGAACGAGTTATATAAGTTGTATATAAAAGGCTTAAGTGACGTGCTCCATTCATTTACGGAGGGTTACACAACATAACACAACACCATCCTAGAAAACAGATCTAAAGATAAGTAAACGTATGGATGGGTTTATCTAGTAATCTAGTTTCTGGTATCTATAAAAGGGAAAAGTGGATGTGGAAACTGTATACGTATATTATGTAAGTTTGGTATTACTTTACTTCTTTTTTCGGGCATGTGGATAGAAAATGTGCAAGAGAAAATTTCATATGAAAATGGGAGAAAAAGATGAAAGTGAAAGCAAAAAAGGAGTGCTGGGAAAACTCTCTGGATCAGCAAAGTAAGTACAAAAGCTGATGCCTGATACTATAGTTTTTCTTGTATTAATACAGTAATAATGTTGATGATAATGATCATCATCTCTACTTATGTCGTATATGTGGCTGACTCTTATGCTATTACCAAAGAGTTATATCACTTTATTTCGACCAGTTTTTACTATTCCCACATTACATTGCATTATTCCTATTCACGTAAATTTTGCACAGAAAAAAGGGAGAGATATATAAAGTGGGATTAAAGATGGAATTTGGGTTAGTTTTGGTTTTTGTTGGTTGGAAAATGTGCAGTGGAGTGGAGAAGAGGAGAGAGGAGAAAAGAGGATGCAAAAAGGGAAAGTAGTACAACTATAAAAACTACAGCCAATGCTCCAAACATCGTCCCACAGTCCCACTGGAGCCGTACATATATGCGTGGATGATGATGATGCATGTACATGTTTAGAATGCTCACGTTTTTTTGAAGTATAAGATGAAAAAACTCATTATCTTATGTGATATGATGTGATGTTTAGTTTCTGGGAATGAAAAACTGCTCCCCTATTTGAACTCCTTCTTCATCATCATGAGAACTGGAACTCATTTGTTTCACCACGCACAAAATGGAAGCAATATTTTCATACATGTTTTTGTCACTAGCTAACATGTTCGACTTGGAATTTGGAGCTAAAAAGGAGGAGGTTTTATATGTCTTTCATCTTTTTCAAAATGTATAGTAAAGCACTAGAACCTCATTCATATATTTCTCAGTTCTCCCTGGATTTTTAGGTAACATATCATCCGTTCACAGAATAATAATTTGACACACAAATGTGGAATATGGAATATTACACGGGTCTATTTTAATCTACTTTTGTGAAAAATTTTATAGCAGGGGGACAGTTTTTGAGGCAGTTATTATTATTTTAACATACAAATTTGAGTTGAATATTAGTAATTGGTGAGAAAATGGTGTGAATGAAAAATACGTATTACGTAACAAATTACAATTGCAAATTAGCCTCATAATTAAAGCAAAGAAATATTATGGAATTAAATGTCATTGAGAGAAAGTCGAGAGTATCGTACCAGTACCATGTTTGTCTTCATGGGCACGTGGTTGGACATGGCCTTTAGCGAACGAGTGAGAAAATAGGATCATATGTTCTTTATATGCACATTAAATAGTTATAAATTCACATATAAGTATATGAATTGCATTTCGCAATATATTATATGTATACTTAACTGACTAGAAAATTAAAGGAAGTGGGAAGCCGAGAAGAGGAAGGACTAATCTGCTGTCCCTTCTGACGTGCATGCATTTCCATAAAATATTTTATAAAAACATTGTCTCTTGCTTTTGCGACAGCATGAATAAGTATATAAATAGGCATATAAAATATGCATAAAGAAAGTTCACTTAAATATAAAACAAACCTTCTCCATCCTTGAGAGATGAAGGGCGTACGTATCATGAGCCCGGAACTGCATGAATCTCATGTTGCTTGAAGTGGAGAGCTCCGTCACGATTTTAATATGAGGAAAAGAAGCGAAACATTGTTTGGACCGCACAAATTGTATTACAGTCTGAAAGTGTTTCTTCTTCAGCCGAGTTGGAAAGCTCCTTATTTACCACCACAACACTTTCTGCAAGCGTGATCCCAGCACGAAGAAGATCATCTAGGCAGTCAATACTTCCGAGGAACCAGTAGATCATGGGAAAATATGAGGCTGCGTCAAGGAATGCAGTATCTGGTCGACGCTCTAGAAGCAGGATGATTGGATTTAATTTGTGCTTGGGTCGGAAATGGGCTCGTAAAGGGACGATGAAATTATAAATGGCTGTGGAGGCATAGTCTGCGGCAATGATTATCGTCTTATTCTTCCATTTGTAGTCGTAGGCCGTGCGATTGGCACAATGCTCGCATGCCTGAAAAGAAATTATAGAAAAAATTAGCACAAAAAGCCTGTTTATACTGTGATGTATAATTCAATGTTTCGAGCTTTATATATAAAATTTATTACTATACTTTCTCATTCTTTCTAAAACTTTGAGCCGACTCAAATAACATAGGTGAAAGGAAGAACATTAACAATAAATATTTTCGTCATGTTTCCACGTTTTTTTTGCAAGGCAGCTTTAGTATTATGTAAGCTTCCGAGAAATCTCGGATAAATGTTACGTAAACTTTAAATATATTCGATCCAAGTATATATATATACAATATATATCATACAGAAGACAAAATGGGTAGTGAAATCACATACACACAAATGCCTAAAAATCCTTTCCTTGCTTTCATCTTCACAATTCTAACGTAAACCTTGGATTTGTAAATGGAAGGAACGAGCTTCCAGTATTTAAGTAAAGGAGCATGCTACATGTACTGGTACGGAAACCAGAGAACCAAACTAAAATATAGACAATTCTTCCAGCCTCCATTTTCATCCTTTCTGCCTCCCTGCATTAGTTAAAAGGAAAAAGAATGAATGATTCACATTCACCACACCGTTTCCCGTTGACTAAAAATCCGCTTGAGTTTCTTAGAATACAAACAAAAATCCTTGCCGATTTAGATTCTACTATTATACTCTTGCCAATTTTAAACATGTATAGTTGATAGTATATTTTATACAATGTATTAGCAGTGTCGTGTGTAGCACCCACCACCCTTTAAAAGGAAATATGAATACTTTTTTATATCCCAAGATGGAAACGTACCTTCAACCTTCAACACTACGTGTGCACTGCATTACATTGTAAAGGGAGCAGTGAGAATTTTGAAAAGGTACACCAAGAAAAATAATGCCCTACTTTCATATCTCCCTTATCTATCATCCATTTTAAATTACATTTTCCGTCACGGCAAACTACATTACGTGCATTAATATCTCTCTCCTACTAGTTTAGTGTCTTCCGCTCTCTTTTGTATTCGGAATCTCGTTTTTATACAACGTTTTTGATGGGAACATTGAATGAAGCAGCAGCTTGGGACTTGGAACTTTTGAAATGAGAGTGGCTCTCCGGATCTCTGAAATGGTCTGGCGATGAAAGCTGCCCTTAGTCCATTGTTAGTCATGTTTATGTACGTAATCATATGTGTNTCTCTGAAATGGTCTGGCGATGAAAGCTGCCCTTAGTCCATTGTTAGTCATGTTTATGTACGTAATCATATGTGTATTGTATTTGTATATTATGCTCATGCCAAACTGTATTACTCTTCCCCATAAATAAGTTGAGTAAATTTTGTAAACTCCAGTTATGAAAAGAGAGGATGAAAAACCATTATGCTAAGCACTTAACACTTATCAACGTTACTAAGAATAGCGCCACCCACTGCATGAGCAAATCATCAGGCATCGGGCCGCACAACAAAAGTTTTGATGTAAGATAACATGAAGCAAAAGCGTAGGCCTGTAGAGAACTACTGTTGACTGTTAGCTTGCGCTTGGGAGTTTGGAAAGATGATAATAGCACGAGAGATTATTGTTCTGGGACTGGGACCACTTTTGATTCACCACAAAGATTAAATCTAAGAGCATGTAGGTACAATCATATTTACGAATTTACGTGCTCCATATAATAGTACGTGTGTGTCGTGCCAAAATGACCATCGTTGATCACCCATGGTGCTCTGTGTAACAATAATGATCTCCAGATTGTGACAATACTGGGGATATATTTCTTTGCTCATTCATTATAATATGGGGAACAAAAGGAAAAGAACATGACGGAAGAATCACACGAAGGGTTGGTTCCTCCTTGTTCCAACGAGCTTCCGAGTTAGATTAACATTTCGTTTCGGTTTTACATCTTATGTAACGTGGATAGGTCCTCCCCATTGTCATGAAAAGAACTCTCTTCTATACTGATTCTGATTATATGGGATAGGATATACCGATGATACAAGGTCTAGTAAAATGTCATGCCGGCTGTTGCCACTGCAGTTCTTTTGCAGCCTGTGCTGCCAGGATAGGCTAGACATAGATACAATCAAGCCATGTACAATGCTAGTCATACTTCATCAGTGACAGTGGTTAATTTGTCAAAGTTCAACGCATCTCTTCCGCTCTCCTTTTGCAGCCACCGACCGTAGCAACAGAGTGCAAGGCTATGCAGGAGGATGGAAATGGGATGGAGGCGGAGCGTTTTTCCGTTGTAACTTCTAAGGATTTTTGGTAATACTCGTGTCTACAGTCGCAGTCATAGTCATCATCATCTTCATGGTAGAGTACGTGATCCCAAAATACTCTATTCGATCTTCCCTTCTTTTCGAGGAAGGAATATATATTGCTAAAATATTAATGTACAATTTAGGAGTGAAAAGTCTCCAAGTGTCCTTCGTGCATGTGACACACAAATACAAATGCTAACGAGGCCTGTGAGCGAACGATAATAGAAAAACAATAGAGAGATGTGATATGAATATATGAATTATGTATGTATACATAACGTAACATGCAAGCATGCAACACTGAAGAAGATGAAAGACAGAACAAAGTTTCCGTCACTTGATGCTGCTGCTCTTGCTTCGCTACTCCTTGTGACTGAGCTTTCAACTAGTGCACCACCGGTAAGTGATGAGAAAACACTCGATTTGTTTCCCAGAAAAAAATGATCACACAACCGAATATTGCCTTTCTTCTCGTATATCCAAGAGCTTTCACTCTGCCTCTGCTTTTACTCACAAAGGAGGAAGAAGAAACAAAAAAGTGCCACTTGAGTTGAGCTATACATTAAGGCTTTTTGTGTTTTAACAAAAAAAACAGCTCAAAGCCCAATATTTGTCATTTTTTTAGAGGACATCCTTCATCCACGTACTCAAACTCAACTGGAGGTTACTAATAACATGATAGTTTCTGGATATTTATCCTCCGGAAAAAAAAACTTTCCATTAACTTTGACAAGTTGAGTATGTGATCTGCTTGGTTATCACGTGTTAGTATATTATTATTTCACATCACTCAAACTTTCAGATTCGGAAGGAGCCTTGCGAGATAATCAAAATGCTATTTTTACATAGGAAGGGGAACTTGTCTCGTTTAAATGGGTGGGTTAGTAAGTACTAACTAGATCTATTCATTTTCAAAGGAAAACATGTTTTTGCAGCCCGGGTGGGTGGTTTACCGTTTAAAATGTCAAGTTGAAATTGAATAAAGTGGGTTTTCTATACCCACATGTACTTACTAAAATTTGATGTAATTATTTTCCTCAATGAAACCCAATCTTAAAATTAAATTAACTTGTACAAAATTTACAAAACAACTATTCATTAGGGACTATATATAACAATCTCCGACAGTACGACGCAGTATGTGATCTTTCTAACCTTTTCTAATTGAATAGGACTTTTACATGATCACAGAATTCATCCCGGATGACATTACAATTACACGAGTTGTTGGCCTGAGCTCTGAGCTTTTAAGGGAATGAAGTATGATTAAAGCTCATACTCAAGTGACCTCTTTACATCATCATCATCATTCTCATTTTATAGAATCCCCAAAGAGTTAGAAGAACATTCTTGTAAGATGAGACCGTAACCGACCACTGCACTACTCACAAAATAGCACTATATCTTATCTTATTTACAACAGAACTATTTAAGATGGTTTTAAGAGCAACATGAAAGCCAGAGTATTACGTTGAGCATCTTACCGTAAATTGATATTAAGGTGAAAAGGGTAGAAAAATTGAAAGGAAAAGTAAAGTCAACAGCAGTAACAATATATAGAAAATGGGAAATGTCTTGTAAACTTTCACCTGCATTCGATATATAAATGTCATTCATGATCCAAAATCCATATTTCTCGAAAATAGATATGGTTTGATGAATACACCACCATATAACATGCTTAAAAGTCAACTTTTCCTATCAACAAAGTAGTACGTACTTTCAACCATTCGATACCTAAAAACTAAAACCACTTTTGAAGAAGAAAAGTTACTTTAAGTTAGTTTAGGTTCAGAGGAAAATGAAGATGGCTTTAGAAAGTAGTACTTTACTTTAGTAATAGCAGACACTACCACATTTTACAGGGAATGACAGGTTAGGACAGAAGTGGAGAGAAAGAAAATGAAAAAGGTTTATTGGATGAAAGAAGTAGGTAGTAGGTAAAGTCCCCAAGGATATTCTCTGCTGCTGTATTTCAAATTTTCAGTGCATGACACACTTCCACATCCACAACGCATCCATCTCTATTGCCCCACAAGGCATTTAAGAGAAAAGGAGGAGATCGAGAGGATGTACATAAATGGAGCTATGTGGAAGAGAAATGTGGACAATAACGGAGAACGATAGAAGACAAAACGAGACAACATACAATAGAATGACAATAGCATCCCAAGATATTACCTCAAGGGAGTGAATTTACTCAAATGGAAACAGCAAACACAACCGTATTTTGTTAGAGTATAAAAAGGAAAAGAATGGAGTGAAAGTTGATGCTTGAGAAACTCTTATAGTTTGTATGTATATGATTAATGCTTGAAAGGACATTTCTCTATCATTTAATTTAAGACCTTACCTGAGCCAGTTGCAAGCAGCACAATTGCTTTTTTTCTCTGAGCAGATAGCAAAGCGTTGGGGTGACTCCGATGTAGGGAGACACCGGGGGAAATCCTTTGATCACCTGAGACATCTCTTCGGAAGGACCTATCCAAGGGACATCATCCTCAGCCTCGTCGCTCGTAGCCCCTCCATCCGAAACTGCTAAGGCGGACTCAATATTATTGTTCCCAACGGGATTCGCTTCAGCACCTGGGGAGGACATACCTTCGGGGACTCGGTCTGGGACAGGAAGAATGCTGGGTCGACGTGCAATGCCTGGAAGTCAAAATAAGACAAGTAATAATAAGTAATACAAAAGAGGAGGCTGAGGTGAGCACTGAGCAGTGAGGCTCGCTCTCGCAAGATTAAAAGAAAAGGAGAAAGCGAGCCAAAGGCTTTTGATGATGATTCGAACAGGTTCTATTCAGAAAATCAGAATCTCGTACTCTGAACAAAGTCCCATTCTACTCCTCTTATTTTCGCTTGAATGATTCATTCGCACTGCCAAAACCACCAAAGCTCGCCCATATTAGTTGAGTCGAGGTGGGTGGGTAGTTGGTATGTATGGTGGTTTGGTTAGTTCATGTTCATATTTCTATTCTCTCTTTCTTTGATAAAAAAACGTTCCTATCTGGGGATGGCAGTCATCTAGCTGACATGTTTGATAACAATAGAATCTCTTGGAAATGGGTCATTAGTGCAAATAGGCTCGTTATTACTTTTCTCCTTTCCTTTTCTTCCCCCCTTTTTGGCTTCAGATTACAAAGGAAAACATCTCACCATCGTCGTCATCAAATCACCACACAAAAGAAGTGGTATAACAAGGAAAAAGTTTGGTCCAATTATAACGAGACGAAGTTGTAAGAAGTGTGAGAAAAAATCGTTAATTCAGCATGATTTGATGTGATGTGAACGACATGATGATGATGATGTTTCCGGAGAAATCAATTGTTGCATGAACGTCGTAATTCGTAATGAACGATATATGTTATATAATATGAAATGAATCTATATAATTATAATTATAAGGAAAACTGCTTACTCGATTGATGTGTTTGTGGCTGAGCATCAGAGTTGGAAGGCAGCATCAAAAGATTGGAGTTGAGCACAGAAACGGAAGCCCTCCTGTCTTCAATGTGATCCACAGCGATTTGAATGGTTTGCGGTGGATCATCACCAATAATCGTGACAAAGTTGGATACCGTTTGCGAGTTCTCCGGACGTCGATTAACGACGGACGTTGGAATAATCAAATTATCATGCTCGTTAGTCGTCACAGCTGGGCTGTGAATTGTAACAGTGAATTGGTCAGCAGCTTCTCTAGTAGTTCTTATTTCTTCGTTATTATTCCCACCGGTGCAACTTCCACCACCACTATTAGCAGTCACCCCATTATTATCACCACTTACACCAGCACCACCACCACCTCCTCCTCCACCACACTCACCACCATCGTTTTTATCACTACCGCCGGCATTGTTATTACTAGAAGATTGCTCAGTGGGACTTGTCGCGACGGCGGGATTGGATGCCGCAGCAGTGGAAGGTGACAAGCTGGTCCCAGTGACGAAGGCGGAGTTCTCCTCTTTTGTGATACTTAAGTAGAAGCAAATATCCGATTTTCGCATGATATGCCTGGGACCCGGATTGAGAAGAATGGTGTCCTCATAAAACTCAGGTAATTGGGATGGTCTCACGCCCACGAGACACACACCGAATTTACGATGAGAATGGAATGAAGCGTAAATGAAGCTTTTGCCTTCGTACTCACCAAAGAAGCGAGAATCTCCGAGACGAATGTGGTAAATTTCATTACCTGAGCATTTTCCGTACAGTCGTTGCCATTCCTCTTTTGACGTTTCTCCCTCCCTGGAAAAGTCACAGAGAGAGAAAGAGTCAGGAAGAAAGTAAAGTACAAAAAAGTGCATTATTACATACTTTCTCGAGGATATTACATATAAAAGTACAACGGGAAGGAATTCGGTGAGTACTTTTCTCAAGAAAAATCTTTTTTTCCATGAAGAACGCAAAGTAAATCAAGATCAGAAGGAACAACCTGGTTTTCCTTTAGTATGGGCCACTTCTATATAAATGTACCCGACAAGAAAATATATGAAGTGCAGAAAAGTAGTAGTACGTGAAATACATAGTTTCTAATCTACCAGAATCTTCCATCCACATCCACACTATTTCATCCAACTATTCCAACTTTTTCTGACATTCTCATGTGGTTAAAATATATGTTTACGGAAATGAATTCCTGTCAAGAATCCCAAATGTATATGACTTTTTTTTCAAGTGAAAACACGCAGCGTATAAAAAAAGGTTCTCACTTTCTCTTTTCTTCTTATCATCAGTCCGTTAAGTTACCTAGTTAAAAAGTTTATTGCGTTTTCTTAAGCTCTTTCCTTGCGCTTGGTCTGGCCTACTCATAATAGTTCATGATGAAAGACAAAAATTGACAATAAAAGTCTTGTTCCTTCTGCTAGTCAAAAAAAGAGTTACAACTTGCAGAAGAAGTATATCTTCTCATTATTACGTTATGTCAAACATGAAAATAATGACGATAGAGAGATATGAGAGGAAGAGGAACATTTTTTATATGTGATAAGTTCAGAGTTTTATTATATAAATGTCATACGTTGTAAACAGGAAAAGTTATTATGATACTGAGACAGGATTGACTTCTTTTGTTCCCCGTCTCTTGAGAAAAGGTTCTCTTCTTATTCATTAAATGATTTTACAACCCATAAAAAACAAAGAACTTACTGGCCACGCGATGTGTGAAGCAGCAAAGTGACAAGTGTAGATGTGCCCGGAAACAGGCAATTATTAGCGAGGAGGGCATACTTAAACTCATCCTCACAGACGACATGCTCAGCAAATCTGACATGGAGCTTGTTTTCAGGCCTCAGAATTTGTACGTATTGGGGCACCAACGGTGCAAAGTCTTTCACAGCCCATGAGCGAAGAATTGTGTGCTCATCGGCGGCTGTCTTGTCGGCATAACTTCGTGCGGCTAAAACTGCAGAGATAAAATCAAGAGAAGGATTAGGTATCAATATAAATGTAAATTAATAACGTAGTATATAATCATGATCATGGACATGAACATCTTTCAAGTTAACAGAATGTTGCAATGCGAGTCTAATCATTATCGTTAAAATCATCCAAATCCTAGTTTTCTAATCGTAAGTAGGACAAGATCAATAAGTAATCAAAAGTGTGGGAAGGGAGAAGAGGGGTAATGAAAAATGCAAATTAGGAAGAGGGACTTACTAAAGCAAGCTTCAGCTTCTCCCATCCGAGCTCTCGTGAGATCCCCATCCTTCAAACAGGAACCTTGAATATAGATGACTCGCTGAGCCCAAATTGGAACTTGGAGAATCATCCTCATCGTCGTATCCAACTCACATGGGGATAAGAGAACTACGTAGAAGTCCTGGAATAATTAAAACCGGGATAATAAAATGCTGCATTCCTAAACCCATCTTATCTACATTAGAATATTTGCACAAGCTCATTTCCTCTTCTTCCAGAGAACTTTTTTAGCTTGCGGAAAATTCTGCAGTGCATTACTCATATCCTTAGCTTAGCTATAATGCTATAAACTATAAGGGAGGATTTTCATGAGAAGGAATTCTTTTTGGAAAGGTGTTTCTATTTAGCTTGCTCTTCTTACTCCCAATTCTCTCCTAAACTCTAGTTTTTCTCAGCGCTCAAGCTCAACCAGGAGCATTTTGCATTACACTCACTTCCGTCGAGGTTGCTTCTGGGGGCTATTCATGTGTGGGAATTCCCATGCGTTTTTGTGTAGAAAGAAAAATGATGCTGTGTAAATCAACTTCATCAGCTTACACAACACACGTGGCTACCTACTCCTACTACCTACCCAATTTAACCTCTAACAAAATAGGATGGAGATGGAATGGATGCAGTAAATAGAAAACTTTCCATTACTTTCACTTCATACATAAATTAGCCCTTTGTACGTTGCTTCAGGTCTACTTGACTAGTGACTCTACTATTTTAGGTTGTCTTTTCCTCCTCCTCCTCTAGCTCGTATAGCGTACCTTGTGAAAGTGAGGCTATAATCGCTTCCTTAATAGAGTTACGGGCGGAGGATGAAATTTTTCATTATAATTATATGACTATGTAGATAGTGCTTTGTCTCCGAATAATGTGCAAACTTTTTGTGACTCCATGAGGAAGTTGTACCTTTCAATTCTTCCCCGGTTTAGGAAGGACGGAATTAGGAATGAAAGTATATTAAATTTGCTCTCTCCTTCTCTATTATCCAGATAGTTAGATGTATGTAATGGATATCTCATGATCCTTATCCGGTCGAAAGGAATAAAACTCTACCTAAGACTACATAATTTGACTGAAATTGAAGTTGGTAATGAGCAAGATTAGAAGTGGAGTGTAATTTGTGCCTAATCCAATTTATGACAATATACATAACGATATATATACGAGTGCATGATATAATAGTAATATATTTAACAGAAGTTCCTTCATTAAAAAAAATTCACACCAGGAGCAAAAGGAAGAGCAAAAGTTGTAAACGTCATGTGTGTCTGGCTCTCTGACAATAATGAAGCTAAAAAAACTTCAACCTTGTTTTCATGAACGTTGTTGTTTGTAAACCTAATGATAAAAACTAGTGAGCTCGACTAGAAATGAGATGAGAGAAATATACCAACCTGGAGCAAAGGGTGCGCATAAAACTCATTAAGGAAGTCCATTATTGTGTCGGCATGTAGAGAAGTACTGCAGACCACCACATGTCTCTCACTCTGAGCTCTATGGGAAGAATACGAGCCTCCCAACTTCTGTCTCTCCATCCAAGTGAAAGCCAACTGTTCGAATTGGGTGGGGAGGACGATCAAAGCGATGCAAATCATTGCCACCATGAACAATTGGGAAGGCCAAATGTCAGGCACAAAGTCACCATAGCCCACCGTGGAGAATGTCACCACCACGAAATATGTCGATTGGAACAAGTCCAAGCGACGGTGACCTGCTCTCTGAAAATGCTGCACTCCACAAACACTCGTAAACACAAGACAAATGAGGGTTGCCGAAAGGATTGTCAGTTGTTGGGAAAGAGCGGATTGACTCCGTTGCATGGCTCTGTGCAAATCATTAAACATGTTTTCTAGTGCGTATTTGGCGAGCCAACAGTTAAGAAATACGGGCACAAAGAGGTTGCGAAAAGGCGGATAAAATATTGTCACCACGAAGGGAACAGTGGCAAACAGTTCGAGACCGAAGCGACGAGTTAAAAGTTGTTGGAATAGGTTTCCCTGTGAAGAATAAAATAAATTAGAGCCTGAGAATATAAAAAAATCCATATAAAAATCAGCATTTTCACTTCATAACAAATTGAATACTGTTCCATTTTTTGAAACCATTCATCCATATTTTCAAATCTATTGAAAAAAGAAAGGGTCTCATTTAGCATTACAAAAAACGTTTTCAGTTTCACTCGCTCTCTCTCCCTTTTCTCTTCCTCTCTTTTTGACTTCTTTATTGCATACATCAAACTTGTCCATTCGTGACTAAAAGCGTTTCTAAGTAAGCACTTATTGCATACATTCACGATAGTATAAATGGTTCTCATAATTTCACCTTTTCATGCCCCTTCCACACCACCAACTCTCTCTCTATCTATCTATATTAAAATGTACGTTTAGATAATGCTCATGCAGATGTAAAAAAAATAGTGTGTGCCAAAATAATATGCAAAAACTATACCCTTTTTTCTTTACCCTTGTGCTCACCTCTGACATTTGATTTATCTATTGTAGATTGTAGAGTTAATGCAGATGTAAGAGGCTTAGAAAAAAACCGTTCTCTTCGAAGTTCGATCAAGCTATAAAAGGACATAAAATGGGAGCCTGAAAAATGCATGATTTCTCCCAGTTTCTTGTTGTTATTTCAATTTATATTGCAAATTCTAGAGTAGTCAAAGCCTCCAAGGGAAGCTTGAATGAAAGTTCAAAATCATCGAAATAATATTTTCCATTTGTGTATTGCTCAGGCTCAAAGTACCATTTCAACATTCAACAATAAATATATGTGTATTGGAGCTTTTCCATCTTCTCTCTAAGCTTCTTTTCCAAAAATAAGTTGTGTTGTGTTGTGAGTGTGCATAGGTAGTTCCTTTTATACCCGATAAAAAATTAAGGAATGGGAAATGGCAGGTTGAAGCATGATTGCAAAATTATGCGCCTTATTTATGTAAAGCCGGATTATTAATTTTTGGGCTTTCTTTATAATACTAAAGTCCAAGTCTTGAATGACAAGTACTTTCTTTCTTACTATTTCCTATACAATTTTTTTATATTTACATTATTCCCTATAAGAACGCACTCTTTCTTGTGAGACCAATGCTTTTTATAACGTTCTTTTCTTCAGTAAAATCATTTCCCTCTGGCTTCAGCTTATAGTTTTCGGCCTGGCTTGGCTTTTGCTTTGACTATATACTCTTATCTATTGGGTTTGGAATTTCGGATGAGCAGCACAGCAGTTTGAGGCAGTGTAATAAAAACTCACGCAAGCTGAACTCATATTTCCCAGAGAGTGTACAAAAAGCTCTCTTATCCAGTCATTTCACTCAGCTGCTGACTGCTGTTTCCATTCCTTTTTCTAGAGAAAGCTTCCACCATCACCACCATTTTTATGGAGAAGTGAGCCAAATGCAAGTGGCATGGCATGGCAGAAAAATACAAGGCTCTAGCTCCAATATATTTATTCTTTCTGTTTAAGCTTCAAGCTCAAAGTTTCAGTAGGCAAGGAAGTATTCAACGAACCGACCAAAAGCTTTCTACATGTGAACATTCAACATTCATTAGTCTCACTAGAGAGAGAAAATGTTCCACTTTACTGCATGACTCTTAATTACACACATATGGATTTTACATGTATAAAAAATACGCAGAGCTCAGAAAACGTAAGTACGGCTCAACCTTCCGTACAAACAGGAGTGAAAGGCTCCGCTTTTATATTCTCCTTCTGACTTTTCTCCTTTCACTTTGACTCCCCAACAAAACTGGGCTAGGATAGTTTTTGGAGTATATGACTGTTGTGCTGACTCGTTTCCCTTTTGTCGCAAGTGCCAATTCCATTCGGTTCACATTTTCCGTTTTTTTTTCGAGGTTCCTTTTCCCTACTTCTCTACTTGTTTTCAGGGTTCTGTTCTGTTTCTTCTCAATATAATATGTTAAAACTCTTTCCCATTCCTTTCATTTTATTTCGGGAGTCTTTCCGGTATACGAATAATATATATTTCTTTACTTAAAGAAGGGGCGGGCTTCAGTATATTCACTATATTGATAGTGATTCAACATTTTTGGTTCAATTTTATTCACCGTTTTTCAACTGCAAGTACTATTTTTTAGAGACAAAGAAATTTGTTTTTTGAGTGTATATTTATACACCAAATTGGTTACCGATATAAATGCTATTTCTAGACTGTATATAAGTAAAGGGTGTGTGCGGTTTAGGAGTAGGTCACTGCTGTTATTGTTATTCTTTTCTTTGTGGGCTGATATTAATGCATGAATGTATGTGGATGGACAGAGAGCAATTTGTAAAACGTAAAATGTAACATTTATTGTCCATTTTGAAACCTATTACCTAATAGTTTGCGGACAGTTTTATGGAAAATTATACCCAATAAATTGTGTAATAACAGTGGTTCTGTTGTAGCTACTTTCTGCTACTTTTACTAGAGTAACTACTACTGTCGGCTGGTATAATTGCAATTGCAAAAAACGAATATATACAAAAGCTACATAAATGGATGTGGAGGGTGATGGTATTGAAATGCACAAAATGAATGCTTTGTTGAGGTAGATATGTATGCATGGATGGTTGATTGATGTAAAAATAAAATAGAAATGGTCACATTCCGTGTTTTTCAACGTGACCAAAACCACATTTACTTCATTAAAACTTGCCTTGGCCGGGTTTGCTTGGTATAAAATCATTTGTAAATGATTTGCGTCCATATATAAATACTGCAAGTGAAATTATTACTGGATCACGGAAGAAACCGCATGTGCATACAGTTAGATACGTATCAGTTTGCAAACGTATGTGACAAAGGTGCGGCTAATATAACATTCCGAATCGCCAGAAATTTTGTTCTAAAATTCGGGAATGTCTGAACGTAACACAGATTTTCTCTCCTAACTAATCAGAGCACAGCAAACTACTTTTCATTCAATAATTTTATGAATATCCTTGTTTATTGCTGTAAGCTTGAAAATCTTGTGAAGTTTAAACAGTCACATTCATACCTAGGTATTTATAATCCCTCCAGACGGGATGTTGGTAAACGAAAAACAAACAAATAAATTCTAGTATGAAAGACACCATTAAAGTTTTGTGTGGTTCCAAAATAGAATTAATGTGTGGGATGTAGAGGATGGGCAAGTTATTTCTAAAGAAGGATGAATGGTCGACTTGAGATTTCATTTTCAAGCTAAGCTATACTAAACCACCATATTATTATGCATATTCCCTTTTGAGAGCATTTAAACAGTTAGTGAAAGCATTTCCACACCATATACCATATATACCACACACACTCAAAAGTGCATACATTGAATCAGTTTCATGAGCAAATTAATTAAAAACGTCAAAAACTTGCCTTGTAGTTTAAGTACACCAAAAGTAAGGTCTCGCTGAAACTGATAATAGCCAAAATAGCATGAACAACCCAAAGCTCAAGCGGTCGATCAACCCAGACAATTGCATCCCAATTTATTACGGGATCTTCGCGATACTCCTCCTCAGTAAAGTTGAGAGACCTCTCGTACTCTGATTTGTCAGACGTTAAACATCCATAGCTGTAATAAAAGAAAATTTAAATTGTTTTATAAGGAATAGAGCAAAACTTTTCTCATTACTTCATCTTTAGAGGATCTACAAAAGAGTGGCTAAATGCTAAAATTACAATCTTTTTTATCATTAAAAGCTTCTTCAAACAAGGTAGCTCCACTTTAAGACTTTTTCCTCTTGAAACAGAAAAATTGCTGAAGTCAGCATTTTAGCAAAAGTCCGTAATTCATTTTGGCAATTAGTTGGTACAAAACGATAAGAGGCTGAACCATTTCATGAATAATTAGAGAGTAATTTTTCTAACTTAATATAGACCTTCGTTTTAATTAATTATACATAAAAGTAATAATATGTTATGCAGGGGGCTTTATTTGCTAGAAGTTCAAGTTGGACGATGGACCAAGACGTAAATATACGTAGTTCATGAGCACATATCCGGGTAACGATTTTTCTCAGGGAGCAATGTCCTTCCAGTTCCAGACCCTCACCTAATCTTGACTGATGAGGAGTGTTGCAATGTGTGAAAATCTTTATGGAAATCAACATGCCAAATGATAATAGAATCGAGAGAAAAAACCTTGATATGACGGAAATGACATATTTGCATGTTAAGTTATAGTCACGTTCATATTCAGCCACGAAACCACTAAAACAATACTTTTGCTTCGGAAGCAGAGCTAAAAATCCACTTCACCAAGCAGAAGTTGATTTCGTGGTGGGGTGGTAAATGATTAAGTTTTCACACTGCGAAAGACACGTGAAACACTTGGGAAAACATTGCATATTACTTTTTTTGGTTAAATATTTGCATGCAGCTATAGTTCCCTTTGAAGTGTAGCTGTGTGTGACTTGAACTGTTGTACCGCTGTAGCTGTAAGTATGTTTATATTTGCGACGTATGGAAGATAGAAACTTTTTTCTGGTCGCTATCTAGGTACGCATGCTAGTTTTTAGTTAATGAATCCCTAACCAACGTTCGTGTCTCCTATCTCAAATCTTGATCAGTAATTTGCACAAAATAGAAAAAACTCTTTACACGCGGAAGGAAGAAAACAAGCTGTTGATTGCCTGACATCTCGCACATTCTACATTCCAAAACAAGTCTAATAAACTTTGTTGGAGGTGGAGTTGCATACGTGATTTCAGCTTCTGTATATGCATGTGAATACAATTATGTGGTGAAACTAGAGGCGAAAAAAACTAGTTTTTTTCCGAAATGGATAAGTCATATTTCTTTAGAAAAATGCAATTTTCTTATATTTTTTTTTTCTTGGGTTCGTCATCCTGTCTTACGTTCTTGGAAAACAACATATAATTTCGGAGAAAGTAATTTCTTATCCTAATTGCGCCATTTAGAATTATATCTTATCGTTTTGTTATCTACGCTATTTACCTTCCAGCGGTACAATTTGGAGAAAAGCC
>JAANSM010001557.1:0-18050 GCA_036850725.1 Orchesella villosa
TCTGCTTTTGCAGCTGGCCAAACTCATTTCCAAGAAGGAGGACTGGGGGAAGGAAACAAATCTCACTTCCGCTTTGGTTAGCTAGCGTTTTTGACATTCTTCTGGAAATAAGAATTAACAATCATCTGCGTGGTTTAACTAAAAAACCAAGCTATCAATTATACAGTTTCATAAACTTTTTTTAAATTTTTGTTCTTTAATTCAATTTGATATTTTTCTGTAGAAAATTTATTTATTTTTGAGAAATGATTTTTTTTGAAAATTTATACGGCTTTTTAGTAATGGCTTAAATCTCAAGAGTGTAAAACTTTGACGCCAACGTTGAAGATTAATAGTATTTAGAAAATACTTAGGTGGTAAAGAAAACTTCTTCCATTGAATTGGTTGAATAATTTTTCCACGAAAACATTTCTCAAGTCAAACCGAACGACATATTTATCTATATTTTTTAATACCCTTGCGCAAAGGAAATGCCGAACTTCAATATAAAGGCGTTACACTCTCCCAGTTTTTCTTCCTAAAAAGTCACATGTTTTTAATATTATTCCGGTTGAAATTCTAAAGGCGTAAAACTAAGCCAATAGTGACACTCCAGAAACTTCACCAAAACCACATGGCGCACTAAATCCACAAGAGAAAACGGATCTAAACCCAAGATCGAAGATCAGCTCTATATTTTCTCCAACTCTCTCACGTCCTCCTCTCGCCTAAGAAAGGATTAGTAGATAACACGTCCGCCTTTCTAGTGACGGATGACTCTCATGTTGATTTTGATGCACCCCTCGTGATTATCATCATCATCATATTACTTATTATCCACATCCACCCAACTTATTTTACAGTTCCTCCAGCCTCTCACTCAGTTTGTCTCCAACTGGAAAGAAAGGAGTTGATGAACAAGAGAGTTATTATCACCGCAACGCGGCTACCACACACTGCACCAGACCGGAGAGTGGAAAATGTATGGAGGAAGCCGCTGAGAAAGAGACTCGAAGAACGAGGAAAACTTGTCCCTCAATTTTAATTTTTCTTTACCTTATTATACCGTTATGTATATGCGTATATATATATATCAAATTATTTTATATATTATTCTTTCAAAGGCCACATAAAACAGAGAGGCTTTTGATTCCCATTTGAAAATGAAATTTTACAGGAGCGAGCATATGGCAAACGGTGTTAAAACTCCACAAAACTTTCTCCCCTCGCTTTTCCTTTTGTGTCCATGTGTGACGAGCACAAACAATGATGATATAATATTTCGTTCCCACTTCCTTTTCACTTTTCGCTTTCACTCTGGAAAGGAAAGTTGAGATTGACGCAGAGTATATCAGTTCAATAACCAAGAAGAAGGAGCAGGTTTTCGAAGAGAAAAAGAGAAGAAACACTCTTATTTTTTTTAAACTTCACTTAAAATTATTATAATTATGTTTCTAAAATGTAGAAAGTAGAAAGGCCGAGTGTGTGTTTTGTGATAATTTGATTCCAGGCTATTGTGAATGAGAAGAAGAGAAGTTTTGATGATGATGAAATATGTGTATATACTTAATGCAATGCGAAATATTCAGAATTCAGAATACGATACACTTTTTTTTGTTTGAGATGACGCACTTGAAACAAAATGACAGACTACTCAAATAAGAGCATGACGTCTAGGTCTCCTTTTGATATTTCATATTATTTACTGAATTATGTACATGAAATGTATCCACAATCCGCACTGCAATGATATTTTGAGGAGTGACTCCTCTTGTGTATGATGGAGAGGAGCAGTAAGTCAGTGCCGACTGTCTAACTTTTATCGAGTTACATTTACACTACATACTTTTTCCAATCCCCGCTTTTGCTTCACCGCTTCCCCCTTTTTTCCAATGGAAAATGCACAAAGAGAGAGAGAGAGAGAAAAGAAAATGAAACTATTATGCACTCTGGAAAAAACCGAGAGGGTTATTAAATGAGAGCTCCCAAAGTTCCTATGTTTTGCTTAAGAGAATGGCTGTCTCGGGCTGGCCAACATGCAACACAAGTGGATTGTTTTCATGAGTCCACTGTGTCTCCTTCCACTGCTGCCGTATCACCACCAATTTCAACTCTTTTTCGAAAAGACTAAAGCAACTTTTAACTCTAACAAAATGGCAATGGGAAAAAGGAACGATGTTAATGTAGCAGTAGGAAAATGCGACGACAGCGTTGAACGTTCTATCAAGAAGACAACGGGAAATAAGAACAGACGAGACGAGAAAGAGGAACGCCAGCAGCACCAGCTTCTCTTTAGCTATCAAGAACCGTTCTGCTCACAACTGAGCTGGGTTCCACCTGCTTATAAGTACACCAGTGAGACCATTACCCAACAACTTTTGGAGTGAGCATAGCGCCCATATAAAATAAGCCTGGATTCTTTTTTATTTTGCTGCATGCAATAGAATGCTAGAACTCACCATACAACACAACACAATACTACAACAAATATTACTCCTGCTCCAAAACTCGAAAAACTATGTGGAGTAAACGTAGTGTGTGTTGGTGTGTGTGATAAGGAGGAAAAATATGGACACGGTGATGGNTGTTGGTGTGTGCGATAAGGAGGAAAAATATGGACACGGTGATGGTGATACGATGTTGATATGGAAAAAGGAGAACAAGGAAAAGTGGGAGCGACAGTGTAGCAAACAGCAGAAAGAGTATCGGTTACAAAAGTGAGAAACTTGTACACACTTCTTTCTTCTAGACCTTTTTTTACTACTACAAAACGTACCAAGTCTCATTCATAGACTTAGACTCTTCGCTGCTGCTCTTACTGCTGCTGCTGCTCCCGTTTCTTTCTTGTAATATAGTTGATATTGATACTGCAGACTGCAGTGGTTGGTTTTGGCTTTGCCTTTGGAATTTTAGTATATGGAGAAAATGGCATGGTGTTTGGTGTATTGCATGGATGGTGGTGGTGGGGTTCCTGGAAGAAAGAAGAAGGGAAAACTAGCAACTGAAATATATTATGGTTCAGAGTGGAGCACCAATTGGAAGGAGAAACAACAACAAAACAGCATGCTTTTATGGTGAAATGAGGGTATATAAGGGAGTACGAATCTGTGTAGAATGTAGAAGGAATAAGGTTTTACATTTGAAAGGAGTCGGAGACGGACCCATCATTTATGTATATTTGGATGGATGGCGGATGGACAAAAGTGTTTTTTGCTTTCTGAACTGGGGAAAGAAAGGACACCAGAAAGTGCGGCGTTTAGACGTCCACTAAACTTTTTTAAATACGCATTGAAATACTCATATATAGATATGTAGTAAGCATATGGTTTAACCGTTTAAATGTCCTGGTAGTTTTCTGTCGGGTTAAATAAATGCGGCATAATCGAACCGGATATTATGATATGATATATATTCCTACTTACGTGTACGTTATGTACGTATGTTTGTTACCTCATCCTTTTTTCATTTTTAATTGCCTGCGTGCAAAATCATTCTGATTGACAAGGGCAGCTAATCAATATGGCAATTCCGGAAAATATACATACATTATATGATCGGCACGAATTGAACAGTTTAGAAAGCCACTTCATAACATTTTTTTTCTTCTTCTCGTGTCTCGTGTCAAAGAACTGAAGAGGAACGCTGGCATCGTTTGAATCGTTTGAATCTAGAAGACTGCTACTCTATTACAATATTTTTTTCCTGTCAAATAGTACCAGATCCATAATCCATACTACGTTGTTCATTGGATGGATTTGAGGCTAGAGAATTGGAGTTTGGAGTAAGGTAATAGTCACGAAGAGTATTGAGTTACTGTTTACTCAGAAACCAAAACGTGCTTCTGGTTCAACCAACGTCAAAGTTGGGATTGAAAGTGGCTTGGGTTGAGACAAGTGAAAGTGGCTAGTAGAAGTGGAGCCGCAGTCAAGTTGATGTTTAACAAGTTGAATCATTCTCTAAAAAAATATTCTGAAAGGGGAGTAGAGAGAAGCCATATAGTACTCATATGTACTTATGTGTCAAAGAGAATGAATTATGAGAAATAAGCTAAGGTAAAGCTAATATTTTGACAGATTTGCAACTTTTATAATACGCACTTTCAGTCGGAGAGTATCAAACAGCATAATTTTAATGTAGTTTTGTTTGTTAATGCAACCAACACTACAATCCCATTTTACATTGACTAACTATCAAAACACCAGGAAATCTGGTAGTATAATTATAATAAACAATGCCGATTAAAATTTAAGCGGCGTCGCGTTAAGTAAAAACATAACATAATGCGAATGACTAAACAAATGTAAATGTTAATGAATTTCAATAAAACAATCCCCTATCGAATTTTGCAATGTTATCCTCATCAACTTCAGTCTTTTTACCACCCACGTAACATCACAACAATTACTTACATGACGAAGCCAACCTGCGCCTGCAGAACTTACCTAAGCACAATGTACAATGGGTATGGTATATTAAATTAGAATAATGTAAATATGCTTTACTTTACATAAATATGAAACCTTACTTAACCTTCCCTAAAACAGAAACTAACCGTAAATTTCCCAACTCTAAACCTAATTTAGTTACGAGAGACTTTACCTCAGTCATTCTCTTCATCCTCTCTCTCTCTATTCAAACCATTTTAATTGGAAATTATTTCAACAGTATCCAATATTCATGAAAATTCTAGCAAAAGACGTTCTTCTTCAGCAAAGAGCAACGAGCAAATAACTCACATCATATCCACATCCAAAAGTAGCATGCAGTGGCAGAGTGAAAGCTGCCATTGCTGTTTGTTTTAGCTTATTTATCCATATATAAAGTGCAGAAGACCTTAATGTAAATTTCAAATTTCGAAGAAAAGATGTAACCTTAACAGATGAGTGACAAAGCCAAGTCTAAAAGGCTAAGGTTGTCCTACAACTCCTACGTGCCTCCGATGCACATCAGCATCAGCAGCAACATCAACATCCTAAAGTCCTACATGTTCTCCTCATTTCTTTATATGGAGAATGCAACGCATATAATATTCTCTCGAAAAAGACATTCCATGTATAACCATTAGGAGGCAGCAGGGGATCAACGCAATTTTCTGGAAATGCCCTTGGGTAAATTCATAATTCATGGTGTATGTTCGTTATTCGTTATAAAACGTCTTCTATAAAAGATTCTTCTCTCTTTCTCTGCTACAAAATATAAACTACAAAAACGGCATTGCACATTGCACTAGTACTAAACCAACTGCTATACTTTACCATCCCAGTCCACTGCTCACACTGCTCTGCTGCGTTACGATTACGATAGGAATACGATCCCATTCCTTTTTTATCTGCTTTAAAAAAATTCACTCTCTCTCGTTCCCTCTCTGAAAATGGACTATTGAGAAACAGTGTCAGAGAAAGACGAAAGAACTATAAAGAAAAGGCCTTCTTTTTACTTCTTCTTCGTAAAAAAGTATGTGTGTGTACGGCGTTGTTGCACACTTTTCTTCAAGACATTACTAATATGGTGTAAATGAGGATGTAATATATATATTGAGTCTCACACATGTAACGAAGTGTATTTACTTTAGAATTCTTGGTCTTCATTGACCAACACCACCAGCGGAGCGGAACAATCGTGGAGAGAGTCGAGATGAACGAAAGAAGGGTGTATCTTTTATATAAATAAGTATATTGTGAGATTTTCATTGCACAACTGGAGGAAACAGTGTAAAAAGGACGAGAGTGACTCTCCTCTTGGTCTTCTTGGCGGGGTGTTATGTAAGAAAAATTATAAATAAGTATATTGTGAGATTTTCATTGCACAACTGGAGGAAACAGTGTAAAAAGGACGAGAGTGACTCTCCTCTTGGTCTTCTTGGCGGGGTGTTATGTAAGAAAAACGAAGTATTTCGCAATAAGTGAAGAGACCAGACGTATAAGAGGTGATCATGCATGTCAAGGTTCAAGATATGTTATCAGTATAAAAGAGACAGCACAGCACACATGATTTGTCCGAAAAGCCGCAAGGAATAAGGAAGCATAAATATGAGGAGGAGACATGAAACAAAGTTCGTTGGCAGAAGCGGAAGGCAGAAAGTGTGTGCAGTATTGCTCTCTGGTCATCGAATCGAAGAAGAAAAGTGAAGGAGGAAGAAGGAATTGTCAATTGTGCTGACTTTTTATTTCTTCTTGGGTACATATGGTATATTGGCATAAACCTTTAATATTGGTTTTGTGGTGTGGATTGTGATAGAAAACTTTCTTCAGAGTAGGATCAAAGTTCCTTATAAGGAAAGTACAAGAAAGTTGAGGAGTTTTGTAGCGTAACCAAACCAAACACAGCTCGATGCTCCTCTCCATTTTATTGAGGAATGGTAGGGAATATTAGGAGAGCAAATGGGGTGACGTTTTTACACTCTCTATTTAACATTTACAATCCTTTCCAAGAATCTAAGAAGGAATTTATAGACGTACATTTCGTCATATTAGCTACGCTACTCTGTGATAGCTATGTTATAATATGTATCCCTTTTCTGTTCTTCTGATAATGGCCATTTTAATGTGTTCCATGTTCCGACTTCCAACTTTTTCAAATTGCTTTTCTAGATACAAAATTTGAGCAGTAGAGTTTTCTAGAATAGAATGTTCAACTTCCAACGTCATAATAGGTATCATATTAAATATCATATCATTTCAAGCCAATTTAGGAATTTTTCCTTTGAAAAATATATTATTTTTTATATGAAAACACTCAGTTTGAGAAAGATGATACTTCCTTTCACTGGAAACTTAAATGTGAGCTTATTATACTAGATATTTCGATACAAAATTCGATATTTTATTGGGAAATTACATGACTTAGACACAATCATAATCATTTTGCTTCGTTTCAGCTTTAAAGAATGAGAAATTGAATTCTTTTGGAGAAAGAGGAGAGGTGAGCCTGATTTTGGGTTCATAATACATTTTCTATACCAAATACTACCAATCAAGAAACCTAGTAAAATTGGTGTCGACAACTTTTGCGAAAGATGGTTCCAAGAATTACCCAAAAAAATGTTCTTTATTTATTAACCTCATTTTAGGAAAAGGGCTGGCAGGGATTAAATTATCTGGAAGTAAATGCCATATCCAGCAGCAATTCATAAATTATGAGCTGGCGTTTAAGTTCCACATAGCTTTAATATCCTTTCACTGGATGAAAGATGAAAGTGAATGTGTTTCAAATGTTCATGCACGTCCCATAAAAATTACTCCTTAAACCACTACCCTTTCCCACCAACTAGAGCTAAAAAGGATAAAAAATGAAGGTTTTCCTACAATTACAATTAACACTTAGCTCGATATAGACATCCGGGAGATTGCTATATTTATGTTATAACAAAACGCCGAAATCATTTCTAGCCGTAGCGAGCTAAAAGAAGTAAAAAGCCACAGGGAATTATAATAAAAGTGAGTGATGTAGTCAATTGCGTTGGCTATACCTATATATGTATGGTTGTTACAACCATATATAGTTCAACATTAAATGGCAGAGGGAGTAATGAATTCCGTCCCCAAAAATGACTTCATCAGATCATTTAAACACAGCAGGAAAAGAGAGAAGGGACGAAGGCTTGAGGAATTAAGAGAAATGTAATGTCCCATTTTAACTGCTATTGCAGATAGGTACATAGGCTGACTTTCAAGCAGATATAAAAAAAGTGCCTTTCTAACATATTTTTTCTGGGTATATAAACCATGTAATATGTTTCAGTATTTTTAATGAATAATATTTTCACCCATACATTTTTATTATTATGATATGACTCCAGAAAAATGGAAAGAAACTCATATTTTACACTTCAGAATCCTTCCAACTTCGACGCCATCATCATTTTCTTGTTGTAATAAATGTTATACATAATTACACTCGTCGTCGCTTTCACCCACATCCAAACTGTTTCATAGATGATTTTATTAGATTTTGCAGATTGGTTCTGATGATTGCATCCTGTTTTAAGAAAGAGAGAGAGAAAGAGAGCTCCTTATCGCACTCCTTTCCAATTTTTATGCAATCAGAAAAAGGCATTTTCACTCCGTGCGCCAAAAACTAATGCATCTAATAACTGCTGGAATTGGAAACTGCACTCGAGATTACATTTCCCCATAAAATATTATGTAAAAATGTGGTTAACACATGGCACAATGTGTTTTCCAGAGCTTGATGCAGAGAAGAAGGAAATTCAGAACGTATTTTCTAGTCACTGGTAGAGTTAGGGTGATTTTTTCGCAATGAATATTTTTTATAGGAATGAATATAGAACTGGAATGGAGGAGGACCGTTACATTGCTACAACTTCAGTCATATTATCTTTTTTTTTTGTACAGAAGAATTTTTAGAAGAGGAAAGAATACGGTTCTTTGTGACAGTGATAGTGATGAAGATCTCTGGGGACGAATTACTGAAACAAGGTCTGGTTTCTGCTTTGGAAAGAAGAAGAGGAAGTTGTCGGTTGTCTCTGAGAGAGAGGGAGAGTTTGGAGTTTGAGCTAGCTTAAGATGGCCCAATTGCAACAACCAAAAAGCTACACAATTGCACCAAAGAAGATTAGTGAAAGTCTGCCAACGAAAGCTAGCCATTTGAGGGGATTTTACTCTTTAAGTTGAATGTTGAATGGAGCTTGCTGATGAGTAAAAGAAAGCAACGAAAGTTTGGCAAATATCACTATTTTATCACCTACATTTTGACTTCAATCTTCAATTTTCTAGGATTTCTAGGATTTTCTTCTCATTTGAGGAGAAGCTATAGAATTTTTTTGTAGTTTGCTTCCGGCTTCTTTTGACAATAAAGAAATGAGCTAAGGAACAAATTACTTGATGATACCAAGAAGAGAAAGGACAATTTGGCAGCCTTCGTGGTTTGGTTACGTAAAAAAACCCCTTCAATTCTCCACTTACAAATTGAGGCTCAATTGCAAGAAAAAAAATTGAGGTTTACGATTTTTTAATCTTTTTATAATTTTTTTCTCATTGAACGAAATTACACTGTTTTTGGAACGGGATACTGGAATTGCATGAATTTTTACATAAAATGACATTGCTCATTTAAAATATTTTATATTAACACATAATCAAAGATATTTTCACTTCCAAGCTCCAACAAATAGGTTTGGAGGCTTGAAAAGTTGTAGATATTCTTGTTCCCTCCGGCATAATTAGGATGAGAATGAGGAGGAGAGGTTGTTTTTGCTTCTTCTGCTCCTGCCGCCGCTGCTTGTGATGTTGCCAAAGCAAATGGGGCGGATAAGGATCTCACTTGAATCCCACCCACTTGGAAGTATTGTGAAGGGCCTGTGTAATATAGATGTTCCAAATTACACCTTTCACGCCATTCTTCATCAAAATCATCAAGGCTGCCTGCGGAATTACATCGTTGGCGTTTATCAGAATCAGAAAATGGAGCTGGGTTTCTTGGCAAAGGCTTGGCAACTCGTTTAAAAGTAATCTTCTGGAGGTGGATGCGGCTGATGAAGTGGAGTTGATTGGGGCTCAGGTTTTCGGCACACAACTCCATTTTGAATTTCTTGTAGAATGTTTCCACATTGGTGTTTAGGGAATGGCAGGTGAGTCTTAGGTGGAGGGCGCTGTTTATTGGGAGGAGGTTTATGATGGGGTCCAAAATCGACAAAAATATGCAAAATTGTACATTTCAAGATTTCAGTTGTTTATTCATTTGAAGTGAAATAAATAGGATAAAATGTGGATTAAACCTCGCAAGGAAGCTGTAATATAAAGGGGATCTTGATGAGTTTATTTTGTTTCTTCCGATATTTCATAATGTTTGAGGAGGAGGTCTGTCGCTTGTCTCACTTCTTCACGTCTGAAATCAAATCGTAGAGTCAGATAAATAGCGTATTTTATTCTATATCCAGCGTATTTCATCCATGTACATCTCCAGTTTCCAACCATGGGTGAATCTTGGTAAGTAGGTTGCTGTGGTTAACAAGTGACGATATGCCCACTAAATCCTTATCTAAACAGCTGCAAAAATGCTGGCAAGACCAAAAATATTATTGCAAAAAGTAGACATGCACCTGAAACACCCACAGAGAGCTGGATAATCGAAATAGAGGAGAGGAAGGAACTCGTTTCGTCAATTTACTGAACTTTGCTTGTCTTCAGGCATTGAAAAATCGTAACGCCAATAATTGTTTTCTTCTCAAACCATTAAATTAACTTAACCTGAAGATTTGTAATTCGTCATCATTAAGATAGTGCTAACAATACCGCTGTAAAATGACAATTGTCTACTCCCACGTGGTGGCCACTGGTGGCAAGGGCTTTGGAAATTTTATAAAATTGCTCCTTTGGTAAAAAAACACAAATTACAGCTTTCAAATTGCATTTTCATATAAAAGATTAGCGTTCATCATTCTTTCGACTTTGTTCTATTTTCTCCTCCTTGTCCAGGTGGAAAGGAAGTATCTACAAGCTTGTGTTGCCAGAGTTGTCCGTCTATATTGTTCTATATTTTGCCGTAAGCATAACTTACCGAACTACGCTTGGCGAGTTACCCGACCAAGACCATCGAAAGATAAAGTTCCATGCTTTGGTAATTCTTATTCAGATGGTTCAATTTCATAACAGATTTCCATTCAGGGTTTTATTCAGAAGAATAATATGCTTTGGTCTTATGCATTCTTAGGTTGCCTATTGTAAAGATGTGTCGCAAGTCATTCCACTTCAGTTTATGCTCGGATTTTATGTCTCCCTCATTGTAACGCGGTGGTGGAATGAATTCATGACGGTAAACAACAACCAATTTAACCTAACTTTAAATTAAATAAAATACCATTATAGTTGATAATGGAATTGAAATCAAACAATTTTTATATTCTACTTAGACCCCATGGCCTGACACTTTAGGTAAAAAAACGTTTTCGTCTTGTTCATAAACCTTCTTTCTTCATTACAATCTCGAAAAAATGCCTCACAATCTTATATTTCGATCTTGTTTTTACAGCCCTGATTGTGGCAACGAGCGTCCAAGGACATGTTAGTGATTTGATACTTGATTAATACTTTGATTGGCAATATTTACCTTCAACGCTTTCTTTATTCAGCTTTTATCATCTATTCTGATTTTAATAGGATGACCGTGGTAGAATGATGCGTCGAACTATAATGCGCTACATCAATTTAACACTGAACTTGACGCTTGCCATGATCAGTTCCCAGGTGAGAGTGAGGTTCCCCACAATGGAGCACTTGGTTGAAGCAGGTTAGATTATTTCTTTGTGATTTCATGATGATAAAAATGATTAAGAAGATGGTAGTAATCATCTTTTCTACAATCTTATAGGCTTTATGGTTCCCCATGAGCGAATAATTATAGACCATCTAAACGAACAAATGCCAGGTCCCAAGTACTACGTTCCGATAGTTTGGGCGGGTAAATAATTTATAAAAAATTGTACTTATCCCTTAATCTCAATTCAATAAAAATACACATTCTGTCATCTCTCAATATTTTTTAATAGGTGCTGTTGCTTCCAAGTAAGTAGTTAAAAAATTAACGTCAATTATGTTCACAAACCATTGTTAGACATGTGTAATAATTTGTTGGATTTTATGTTGGATTTAAAGGGCGAGAAAAGAGGGTAGAATAAAGGATGACATTGCCTTGTATCACATTCTCAAGGAGCTTGCAAAGTTCCGAACAATGTGTGGAGATCTTCTTGGATATGACTGGGTATTTACTTAGAATTACGAAAGGGAGTAAATATAAATTCGAAAAAGAAATCTAATCGTTTTTATTGTAAAATATGGCATGTTTTTGTAGGTCATGGTCCCCATTGTCTACACCCAGGTAATTTTCTAAGCAATTCTCCACAAAATTTACAAAATGTAAAATGTATAGTTTTTCCGATTAATACTTTTTGTGCCAATGGATTTCATAGGTCGTGACACTTGCCACGTACATCTACTTCGCTGCTTGTTTGCTGGGAAAACAGTTTTTGCATACGTCCGGTGGTGGTCCTGGTTCGAAACCTGATACCGACTTTTATGTTCCAGTTTTCCATTTCATGGAGGTTCGAAAACTCCTTTTACAGGAACAAATTGATAACCCATTGAACATTTTAAATAGATAAAATGCATGTAAAAGTCTTTGATTTGTTACAGTTTTTCTTTATGATGGGATGGTTGAAAGTGGCTGAGACAATGATCAATCCGTTTGGTGGGGATGATGATGATTTTGAAACGAATTGGTTGGTTGACAGGAATATAGCGTTGAGCTATCTTATTGTTGATGAAATGAATGCAGAATTTCCAGGTAAAAATTTCAGTTTAAAATAATTATCATTACTTATTAATTCATTCAAAAAATTATACCGAAAAAACTCCCTGAATTTTTTCATTGTAGAAATGGTGAAAGATCAATACTGGGATGATGTTGTGCCTGACGATATACCGTATACCCAAGCTGCGATGAAGTACAAAAAAGTTGCCTTTGAGGTACAAAAAATAAAAAAATAATAACAGTTTAAATCTTGATGATTATCTTACCCCCGTCTAAAACAACGAGTTGTTTCATATTTTTAGGGCAGTGCAGCATTACAAGAAGAGGTACAAAAACAGGATGAAACTACGGCGCAATTCGTGGTGATAGAAAAGGTTGGTGGTTATAGTTTGGTGTAGTGGCGGAAGTTGCTATTGAAATCCTATAATGTTTTTATTACTAATTGTTTTAAACAATTTAAACAGGAATCGATCGCAGGTGGATCGCTAGCTCTTTCTGGGGCAAATGTGAATAGAAGAGCTTCCGCCCCCTTTTCCGCTGTTCACAGGTAAAATACTTTCTTTTCCGATATTCAATTATTATTATAGTATTATAAAATGACACTTAATTTTTAACGGTATTTTCAGTCGATCCCAAAAATCCAAAGCATAGTGTAAGTAACGGATCAAATTAAAAGTTATAAATAAACTTTGACTTGAGTTTTGAAGCAGGATAAAATTTTTTTCCTTATGTATTATAGAAAGATGAAGGACCCTCTGAGGCTCCTGCAAACACATTGGCTTCAAGTTTAAACCCAAAGAAGACGGGAAAAGTGAATGACCCTTCGATGGCCGAGTCAGTGGGTATCTCCCACTTGTATGAGCGCCACTACGTTCCCAGGAAGAAAGGTTGATGCATTGTGCAGATCTTAACATGAGTTNGGTATCTCCCACTTGTATGAGCGCCACTACGTTCCCAGGAAGAAAGGTTGATGCATTGTGCAGATCTTAACATGAGTTTTTCCTTTTGAATTCTTCTGTTAAATACCGCATTAAATTAATATTAAATCATTTTTAATAGATTCTGAAATGGAAATGAATTCTGGTGAGAAGAAGTAAGGGTACCATACCATAAATAGTTGAAAAAGTAGTGTTGATTATCGTTGCTTATCTTATATTATTCAAACTTATTATGATATGAATGAATATTGTAGTTTATACCATTCTTTCAATCGTATCGGTATCCAAGCTTAAACTAGTGGTGTTTTTCCGGTATTTTAGATGAAGCTGAGAAAACGAAGAGAAGCCCAAGTAAAAGTGAAAGTCGACACCGAAACGATAAAAAGGACAACTAATTTTTACTATAAAATTAAACAATTGGTGTTTTTCCGGTATTTTAGATGAAGCTGAGAAAACGAAGAGAAGCCCAAGTAAAAGTGAAAGTCGACACCGAAACGATAAAAAGGACAACTAATTTTTACTATAAACTAGAGATAAGTCGGACTATGATTAGTAGTAAAATGATAGCACAATATACAAATCAGATAATCTAAAAACTAGACCGACCTTGACCTGTCCTGTAGCTAGAAAATAGAAACAATATGATTGTATAATAAGCTAGTGTAAGAATAACACTTTTAAAACTCGAAGAAATAAATGCGAGAGCACCAAAAAAACAGAAGTTGCTGTGGTTAATGCATACATATAAAGGGGTATAAAAATATCCTTACCAGAAAAAATAAATAAGGTATTTTCGAACGAACGAAGCAGTACACTCTAGAATTTTGTAATCGTCAGCAGTCAACCCTCAACCATAATAATATACATTTCTATTCTCCTACCTTTTTTTTTTTTTGTAGCCATTTCGTGATTTTTGTACTTCATACTTCATCCGATTTTTTCAAGAAATAGCCCACTTGTAACACATCTATTCATATTCAATTTCTCTACAAAAACTAATGGCCAATCTGGTCACTCCGTGAAAAAATCAGAGGACCAGCGTCACCTCCATATTCAGTCATCACGGGCGGAACTCAGGAACACCTGGCATATCGACGCTGGGTGGTGGAGATGACGGTTGTCTATGCTCATGTCGTAGCCACAGGGGGGAAATGCTTTGGGAATTTTTTGAAGCTTCTCTTTTGGTACCGTTATCAATTCCATCCCAGTTTTCCTATCAATAAGTTCTACTGAATTACTTAAATGAAAGATGACGATGATTGCTTTTTCAATTCTCGTTAATTCTTTGGGTTATTCAGGTGGAGAGGAAGCATATACAAGTTAGTGCTACCCGAATTGTCCATTTACATCATAATGTACTACACTATCAGCTCAACATATAGGATTTGGCTGGCAGACCAGTCACCACCTCATGACATATGACAAGGAAAAATTCCACACTTTGGTTTACCCCCATTTCCATTTTATAACTTTTAAAAAATCCCAAATTTTACGAGATTTAATGGTTTCCTCATGCCCTACAATTATAAAACTAGGTTCAATATTGTCGAGAAGCGTCGTCAGTCATCCCTCTTCAGTTTATGCTCGGTTTTTATGTCTCATTGATAGTTACGAGGTGGTGGAATGAATATATGAGTGTAAGTAGTAAGCCAAATACTTTCCTCCTCGCTTTCATTCACATTGATATTCTAATTTCAAAATCTTTTATGTAGACTCCTTGGCCAGACAGTTTAGGTAAGTTTAAAATATATTTTTTCCCAACTGGGAACTGCTCAAATAAATGTTTTATGAAAGATTAATCAACCAATTTTTTCCAGCTTTGATAGTCGCAACAAGCATTCATGGACACGTACGAAAGACAATCTATAACGAATGCCCTATAACAAAATATAATAATAAAATGACTTTTTATGACTATCGTTTTTACAGTTGTCTAATTGATTTTTATAGGATGATCGTGCTAGAATGATGCGTAGGGCTATTATGCGATATGTCAACTTAACACTTAACATGACATTGACTATGGTGAGCTCCCAAGTGAGAGTACGATATTCCGACTATGGATCACATGGTTGAAGCAGGTACATTTTATAGTTCCCTTCATAAATATACTCGTTTGTAGTCGTTATCATGATGTGATGATTAAGATATTCGGCCGGTGTATGCCGTATAATGCTACAACCAACCTGGTCTGGTTATACTTGCTTAGGTTTTTTGGTCCCACATGAACGTATAATTATTGATCATCTCAATGAAAAGATGGAGGGTCCAAAATATTGGGTTCCAATTGTTTGGGCTGGTAATATAGTTGTTCATGATTATAATTATTAAAAATTCGCTAGTCTATCACGAAACATTCTTATTTAGTAAAATGTTTCTCTGTTCAATGCAGGTGCTATTGCGTCCAAGTCAGTGAGCCTTGACCTGGAATTTTTTACTGTATTTTTACTGGAAAGTGAAACCACATGAAAACTTAATTGTAAAATGTACAATATTTGTATATAAAGGGCGAGAAAAGAAGGAAGGATTCGGGATGACATTGCGTTATACCACATTATTAAGGAACTAGCTAGATTCCGAAGCATGTGCGGAGACCTTCTGGGTTATGATTGGGTTGGTATAATAATGAGAAAACCTTCCGAATTTCCTTATGCAAATTCGGGCTTAAATTTTTAAAAAACATGTTCTTCATCTTTCACTTCAGGTCACCGTTCCTATCGTCTACACACAGGTAAAAAGCGTGAAATTACAAGATGATATGCAATTTTTAAGAGTTCAGTCTTTCTTATATTTGGTTTGGTGCTGAACTATTTATAGGTGGTGACATTAGCTACATACATTTACTTTGCTGCATGCTTGTTCGGAAAACAATTCATCAGAATGGGGGATGAAGCAGATTTCTACATTCCGATCTTCCATTTCTTAGAGGTTGGTATAAAAGTTGATACATATTTTGATTATGAATTAAGCTTCAGAGGAGAGGGAAGCCATTATGAAATTATGAAAGCCCTCTACTTTCTCTATTAGTTTTTCTTTATGATGGGATGGTTGAAAGTGGCTGAGACAATGATCAATCCATTTGGTGGAGATGATGATGACTTTGAAGTAAATTGGTTAGTTGACAGGAATATAGCACTGAGCTACATGGTTGTGGACGAGATGAACACAGAATTTCCAGGTAAAACGGATACTTTATAACTTTTCTGCAGAATGAAGATCAAAATGCTTGATGATATGGCATAAAATGACATACAAAATTATGAATACTATGTAGAAATGGTGAGAGATCAGTACTGGGACGAGGTCGTCCCTGAGGAAATCCCGTATACTCAAGCATCTATGAAATACAAGAAGGAGGTTACCTTCGCGGTGAGATTTTTAATGAAAAATATCTCATAAAGCTTAAAATTCTGAAAGTAACGGCAAATTAATGTGATTAATTTGCTATTTCTTTGAATTAGGGCAGTGCAGCATTGTCTGAAGGACCGCAGGATTTGGTTGCTGATTTTATTTCTGCAGGAAAAGTTAGTGAAAAACAAGCAGGTTGATTATTTGTGTAAAAAAAAGTAAACGGGCATCTTTAAGATGAATTAATAAATATTTATGTAGGAATCAACGGGACCAGGAGGCTCGAGTGGACCTAAACTTAGACAAAGGGTGTCAGTCCCGTTCTCAATCCCGTTTCAGAGATAAGAAAGCCTTTTGAGAATGACAAATCATGACAATCGAATCGAGATAATCAAATATTAGCACCTCCCTATTCACTAAATTGTCAATTGTTCATTGTTTTTAGGTGTAGTTGTTGATAATACGAATCAACGGAAGCATAGCGTAAGTGTGTCAAACTGATAATCATTAAAAGTTGAAAGTATAACTTAAAGAAGGTTAAGTTTTACTATCGTAATGCCTTAGAGAGGAGAAGAAACTTCAATGAACTTTGGCCAGAGTGAAAGAATGCGGAAGAATACGGGGAAAGATAATAACCTTGCAACGACGGAGTCTGTGGGTCATTTGTATGAGCGCAATTACATTCCCCGTCGAAGAGGTATGATATACAGCATCCCAATCGTCGTCAGTTGTCAATATAATCTAACAATTATTAAGTTATGTTAAATCTCTGACTAACAACTTTTATAATTCGTCAGATTCTGAAGAAGCATTACAAAAACTTATTGAGGCGGAAAAATCTGAGTAAGCCCTTTAGCCACATTCAACATTAAAATATCTTAATACTTTTGAATTTAAACTTTATTCATTAGTAATAGCTATCAAATTATTGTCTACAGTCTATATAGTGATGACTAATAATCGAAAATTTTAATCCTATAGGTTGTCGACAAAGCCGTCATCCTAGCATGCCCCATAAATGAAACTTATATCAATAATAGCCAAGATTGACGATGACTTGCTATTGCTGACCTTTATCATCTTGATAAGATACTCCTCCTTCTTCATCATCATGCACCATTTGCACCATGCCCCTCCCTTCCGCCCGAACAACTTCCGTTAATTTTGTCCATAATTTACGAAGTAGCCGGAGTCGGTCCACTGGTCCACATTCAACATTATTATACACAGAAACCGGAAACTACATAGAAAATAGTTAGTTGATGGTCTCCCAACGTCCAAACAACAATAATAATTATTATTTAACTCCACAAATGACAAACTCCAACACTCCAACTAAACTTCAGTGTCAGTAGATACCAGAAATAAAACTCAACTAAAAAACAACACTTGTTCATTGTTTATTTAGCGTGGGTTGAAAAGTCGACAGCAGTCGAGACTCTGTTTCACCACAAAAAATGCACCTTTGTTCATGTCTCAACGCCCCTTTACATTTTCCCGTGCAGCGGAGCTATTTGG
>JAANSM010001558.1:0-18049 GCA_036850725.1 Orchesella villosa
GTGCACGTGATTAACTCAAAAAGAAAGAAAAAAACAGCAAGTGATTTGTCATGCTAATCCGGATCATACGTTTTACTCACACAAACACACACACACACACGGTCGACGGTGAGATGAGAGACAAACACCTTGGCGGGTGGGTAGATGAAATGAAAGCGACTCGCTTTGACGTTCCGTTTCATGAAGTGTAAGCATTAAGGCTCTGACAACGCTTCCAGCCAAACTCACTTTATAATCTTGTTGTGTCTCTCCAGAAAAACAGATTTCATTTCGGAGACAATCAAACAAAACGGGAAATATAATAGGACTAATAAAATGGACTCATGTCAAATGAACACAACATTTTTTTTCCTGGGTGCAACAAGAGTGGTGATGTGAGTAGACGAAAGGGAGCCATTGGAACTTAAAAGACGGGTCTCCCGTTTCCTTTTATGCTCTTTAAAATATTAAAGTATGTTGTAAACCTTCATGCGTGAGCGAACAGCATAAAATTCTTCTTTTTGGACTTGCACTACTTGCTTCCATATTCTCGGCTCTCATTCTGTTTGTGCGACGACCGAAAGCAACCGAGACCTCTGACCATTTATTTTGGACCAGAAGTAAAGAGGGCAAAAAAAAAATCCACTCTCCTTATTTATTTTCAACTAGCTCTGCTCTTTTTTTTACATTCCCATTCATCATGTGAGGGAGAAAGTTTGTCATGGAATTGTCCCTCGAGCATTTTCCTCTTTTATCTTGTTTTATTACTTGGACAATAGACTAGATCTTGAGCTCTGAGTTAAGGTGATGGGGAGAGTGATCCTGGTATTATCATCACATCACAAGACGATCAAACATCAGCCTTGCAATCATCACTCACATCACCAACTATCATTGGCCATGTTGAAGAAGAACACGCTGGCAGTTCACACACACGAATCCGATTTTTATATCCGCTCTCCCTTTCTCCCCATCTTATGTAAATATTGATGACATCGTGGCTTTCCTTTTGCCGTGAGGATCTTACGTTTGGAAAAGTGAACGTCCTTATATTCTTAGCCTCCTTTATTCCCTTCCCATGAGCCTTTAACTTATCCTCAAAAGTATAGAAAAAAATATAACCCATTTTGGAAATAGCGTCATTGTCATCATCATCATCATCTCCAACGGCTATCGTCATCATTACAAGACAAGAACATGATCATTATGAGGAGCCGGTCTAATCTCACATGAGGAGAAGCATTGTGACTCTCATTCCTCCTCACGCTGTGCTTCCTTGTTGTCCCTCTGTGTACGTGTAATTGGTGATCGGATATGATCTCTTGTGAAGGCACAAGATGATTGTTAGATGCGAGTATGAGATGAAATGAAATGAGATGATGGTAGGAAAAGTGGAGTCAAGCTAGCCACATATAGCTACTACACATTCACTGCGACTACAACAATTTAGTTTGTACTTTGGATCCCTTTTTTGGATAATGATCCTCACGTTTAGCCATTCCAATTATCCCACATCTACAACCATTATCGCCAAACCCATTTCCTTCATCATGATGTGTCCCTCCGCCACTACTTCCTTTACGTGAATATTTTTTGTTATATGCCACATCAGATGACACATGCCATATTACTATCATGTGGTGCTACCTACTCCTGCTCGGTTGAGTACTAGGATGCTCCTAATTTAGAACGTTTGTAACAGCTCCACTCTCGTCTAGTGTTTCTCTCCAGTAAAATAATAGGAAAAAGAGGGTAAAGTTTAATGGTGGAGGAGAGAGCAATTAGTAGCGTGTCCGTGAATGAAATCACAAAATCAAATAATAAATGTACAAGTCCCAGTGTGTCCTGATCCCCCCAGTAGGGCTTTGAAATCCATAACTGGAAGGATTATCACATCACATCGTATTACTTATCACATTGCTCGCAGCATAGCAAAAGCAGATGAGAAACGTGTAGAGCGAGAGGAGGAAAAAATGATACATATTATATTCATATATAAGTTTAAGAATGTATGTCTGGATAGAATGAAACGTGTGAAATGAGCTGACTATGATTTCACTTGCTTCCCTTTCTCCTTTTCCCTGTTTTCCCTTTGTCGGGGATAGACTTTGTGTGTGACTAGTTCTCTCTAATTATTTTTTGGGAGGTGGTCCTCTGGCTGGGTTCACAGAAAAAAAAGAGAGAATAAATACTCAAGGGAGAGTAGAAATCTAGAGAGGTGGAAGAAGTAGTATTTCTTTGTTCTTTTGGTTATTCCCTTTTCGTTTGTTTCGGTGCAACGTGTGCGTGTGCAGTGGAACCATGAAGACGTTGATCGTGCTCCACTGTCTTGTCACGTTTCGGCAATTTCTTGCTCTCATCTTGTACGTCTTGGGCATTGTCGTCAGTGAGACATCTGCCACCAGCTCTTTTGCTGGTGGAGGGGGTGCCAGTGCTAGTGGTATTAGTCGAAGTGGTGATGGTGGTGGCGGGAGCAGTGGCAATGCTGCTGACTTTGGTCACAACACGTTTCGTAACTCCATGGAAAGAACGACAGGCTTCGCCTCCAGCGGGGATGGTGACCCCAGCTTAAACAATGGGAATAATCACACCGACAAGCCTTTGCTCAATCCCACTGTCTACCAGATTGGTGGAGTGCTCTCCAATAATAAGTCTATCTCTAGCTTTAATGATACTATCGCGGTAAGTTTTATATCGAGACACTATCTTATCTTACTTTTTATATCTTTTATGTATGTAACCCTAATTTCCGAAGGACTTCTAAATGATTCTTGTTCACTGACCTCCTCCAATGCGCAAAAAGTCACTGATTCAAACAGTGAAAACAAAATCTATGGTAAAAAAATATATAGTAATATATAGCGAGGAGGAGAAATGCATTGTACAAAAGTAACATGTCATTATGATTATTATCTTTCCATAGCAATGTTAAGTAAAAAGCAAAGCTGCATGATTTTTTTGTAAATAAGAATGAGCAGCTTTTACAAAATAGGTTAAAAAGGCTTTATTCTCAAGTGATATAAATTTGGCACGAGTGATTCTCAGGAGTACTTAGGAGCTACAGATGAAAGCGAGTGTTTGTATTGAATTGCATAAAAACGATTTGTCAAACCACATATTATTATTATTACATTTTCACTCTTATTCATGACACTATAATTCCTTAGAATTCACAACTACTTGATAGGCACACATGAAAAAAAATCACTTCAAAGGAGTGACTAGACGGTTTGTTGAGTTTAAAAGGAGTTGAATATAATTAAGGTATTCAAACCACATCATCATCACATCATTGCATTTCAATTGTACAACATTATTTGTGAGTTTGTTGAGAACGTCAGTTGAAAAATTTGTCGACACACAACACAAATAGGAATAAAAACTTGAGAGTTGAAAGCTAAGAAAAAAAAGGAAGAAAGGATGAATGAGGTAATACCGTGCTTCACTTATGAACCAAACATTGGTAAATGTTATAAAAAAAGGCATGGTTTGTATTCTCATAAAAGGAATGCTTATTATGTTGATCCCCATTCGTTCAGATGAGATCGAAATTCCTTATAATTTATTTATTATCCTCCGCTTCACGCAGCTTTCCTACCTGTTTGCTTTTCTAGGGATGAGTAAGCTCACAATCATTCAGACACGAAGACAAATGGCTGGAAGCACGGAAAGAGAGATGCATTCACCCACCCCGTAAATTGTAAAGAGATACATGACATCACGCGAAAAACATTCCAGTTGAGAGAAACCCCATATATATTTCCAATTGCAAATGAATATTGATGGAAATCAAGTGGAAGGAAAGTAGTTCCATCTCCTCATAATCAAATTGTTTATCATTCCTCACACATGACTTTCTCTTCCCTCAGGATTTTACCAATGTCTCTACCTTCAATTTTAAGAGATTCACTTGTTGTCCTTGTCGCATTTCACAGACTGTGAAACTCTAGACTAAAACGGGGATTGTATTTTGACATGGTTTTTATGCTTTCCTCTCTCTCTTCCACTGCAAAGCCTTTGAATGAATAGCAAACTAACAGATATGAAATGTGAGTGATGAAAAGCACGTGCAAAACAACTTATTTCTTTGACTAGCTTCTTTCTCTTTCTTATTTTGTTGGCACACAAAAATGCACATGTTCATTGCCAGTGTTGTTGTCATCGTCTCCCTCTAAATATACTCAACTTTGTTTAGCCATGCATGTACTTTTCTCTATCTGTGTGTACAAAACAGTCGGATTCCTTCTGAGATTGCTTTCTCTTGTAGAACTCAATGAAAAGGAATGAATCATATCAAATGATTCATGGCTATGTAATATAGTCGTTGTAGTTGGGCAAGTGTGTGATTCTCCATAAAGATAAGAATGCATTCCTTCTACATTCATTCATCCATAACGGCACAATGGTATAAGAAATTTTTATACATTTTTTTATACTAAAACTGAAAAAACACCAAGGGAAGAATAAGTTTGAAGCTTGTACTTTGTTTTTGTATATATGTTTAATAAGAAAATATTTTGTGTACAACATCGTCCCTTCGTCCCACTAGAAAAATATAACTTATGCATGACTAAACTTTCATCCTAATATTTTTTTTCTGGATGTGTAGCGATGTCGAAAAAATAGTTCATAATATACATACGTAGCTCATAAAAAGTAGTAGTTATACTTGAGTAAGTATAACAAGTCAGGAAAATACAAGAACCATATTATTCTTGTTTCTCTCGTGATGTGATGATGTTGATGATTCCTGTTAGTGTGCAACATAGTGTGTATCTCTGTGTGTATTTATGTGTAAGTATGCAAGTGAAAGTAAGTGGAAATTGTGAGCTTTATTTTTGCTTGTACCTTTCTATCCTTTTTTCTCATAATTTATCCCCAAACAATCGAAAGTTGGCAGGAGGCTGAGGTTTTTTTCAATAGTGGGAAAAGAATTTGTGCCAACTTTAGAGAAATTGAGAGAACTCTCTACGTTTTCAAACATGTCGGCACTGAGGCTGTACAAACTCTGTGTTTGTATGTATACATATATATGAATGTGTTTTTAATTCGACACATTTAAAAATTTGGATGGGATTTTTCTTTTTTTTTCAGCAACTTAACTCTAACACGAAATACGTAGCAAATGGAACCAGACTGATCGCCTCACCCATTCTCATGGATCCAAATCCAATTAGGACTGCAATTGATGTCTGCAAGCATTATGATTATGAAACAGGTATGTGAAACAAAGCAAATTGAATAAGTCGATGAAGATAAAGTGGTCAAACCCAAACAACTTCCGTCTTTTTTATGGATAAAAATTACGCCTACTTATGTCATACATGTATGTTATTTTTTTAATCTCAGATCTACGCGGTAATTGTATCGCACTCTGCATTGGGAGAGCTGTCGTCGGCAGCAGTGTCGTACACGTCCGGTTTTTATCACATTCCAGTGATTGGGATTTCCTCTAGAGACTCGGCGTTCTCCGATAAGGTAAAAAATAGAGATCCATGATGATGCTATTCTGCAACTCTGCAAACCATTTATGAATGGCCGTCTCTCCCTTTTGTTGTCAATACACAATGTAGGCGTGTAGTTAATTTTTATGCAGCAATTCCATTGTACACCCATAAACACACGACTCTCTACTCTAAACTAATGCATTCCACCCATCTCAAAACACATAAGTTGGGAGAGGTTTTGGTGGAACCAAATACAACATCACAATCCAATGTTGAAGTTGCTCTTGTTTCATTCTCCTTTACTGTTTAATGACCCCATTGTACTTCCCATTTATTTCCTAATTTTGAATCCTGTCTCGAGTCTCGTGTTTCACTTATCGATCGAAATCAAACTCACTATTTTCTGCCTTTTTTCCAAGGAAAAGGGAATGGATACGGTTTGGCAAAAGTGCAGTATCATAAAATTCCATAATTTTGTGGAACTGTTGCTGTGTAAATATGCTGCATTCATGTTCATGTTGGATGTTGGATGTTGCATTTTGTTGTCTGTCATCTGAAACCACGGAGCATCAAAGGGAAACTATGAAACTTCTTTGTAGTTTTAAATCATCAAATTAACTTGTCTCTACTCAATCATGGGTGTCTCATCTCATCAACTTTTCAGCTCCCTTCTTCTTTTTCTGTGTCTACCTTTCTCTCTCATTCCGATAGAAATTAATTAATTAATTATTAAATAAAAATAATTGATACTCGCTCCATCCTACAAATTATAATCAGATCATTATCATTAAGCTTTAATCATTCTAATTATAGTGGGTGTCAATTGAAGTCAACACCTTTTTTGATACGTCTCCCTTTCGATAAAAATATACAAAATGGAAAGTAAGTTCACAAAGGTGACTCTAGACTTTTCAGCCCGAGCAGGGATGCTCATATGGAGACCTGAATGTGAACAACTTGTATGTAGAAAGAGAATAGTAAAAGAGTATTCTCATCAACTAATCATATCATATCACTACGAAACATAATTATAATTATATAGCACAACATCCCCATTCATTTTAGGTAAAGCATTCAAACCATTCACTAAATTTTCTTTGTACGGATATACATAACGTACATAAAAGTTGAAAGGTATGCTACTACTTTTAATCATTTTATAAACCATGTCCCCCATCCCAAGTTGAAAGAGTTTTTGCTTAACGTCCCACAAGTCAAAAGGAGTTGATCATTACGTTAATCATGATGAAATAGAAGATGATTAGGACGTGGTAAAAGAAGCTCGAGAAAAAAACTTATTCACAAATGCTATAGAATTCACATGATTTTCCCCCTGGCTTCTCATCTTGTAAAAGGCATCTTGTCACGACGTCATCATCTAAGACTTCACTCTACCTTTACTTCGATGCTTGTTAGTCTTGTTTTCATCACTTTTTGTTGAAGACATTTTTTTTTGCTCCACCTGGTTTTAATCTTAACCAACCTGAAAGCTTTAAGAATGTATTATAGCAACAAAGCTTTAAGTAAAAAGATGAGCAGCTCAGTGAAGCTTTAAGCTCAGCTCTAGCCTTTTGAAATGAAATCAACAAAACAAACAAATTCTGTTATTAAACCTAGTTTCCCCCACTTTTACTTCCTCTTCGTCTCGATCCATTACCCGGATATTATTTGGAAATGTATTTTCATCGACTTCCCTCTACCTCTACATATCTACCTCATGATGATTTGATAGGGTAAGAAGAGAAGAGCTGAAAGGAATTATGTTTATTGAGTGAGAAGAGTAATAAAGCGGAAAAAGATGTGTACTGCCAAGCCAATACCAATGTGTGTAAGTAAGAAGAAGGCAGCAAGCAAGCAAACACTCTTATTATTGTGCTACTTGAGCAGACAAGAGAGAAGGAGAGAGAGAGAAAGTGAGATAAAAGTAGAAAAGCGCTCATCCGTTTAGCCAATATTATTTTGTGTGTGTAGCAAAATGTGTGTTAGGTTTTTGAGAGGAAAATGGATGGATGATGTGAGAGAAGAAAAATGTTGAAAGGATTGTGTGCCTCAAATGGATGGAGATAGGAAACAGATGAAACGAGTGAAACAAGAAGGAAATGAAATTACAATCTTGCTGACAAGCACTTTCACACCGACTGAGAGAGAGAGAGAAGAGAAAGAAGCCACCACCAACGAACCAACCAACACCAACCAACCTTAGTTTTATATACAGCTCACTTACTTAACTCACTTTTTAAGCATGAGGCATCCAACCAGCCTCATACCTTTCTCCTTTTTTTTCTTGTTGAATGAGTCAGTGAGTCAGATACAATGTCGGTGTGTCTACCTGACTGGATACTCATCGTTGATAATAGTGATAGTATAGCATTGCCTTACACTAAACACTCTATATAGGAATGTTCCTTCAAACATGTCCTCTTCTATCTATATCCTCTTCACTACTTAATAGTAATAGTAGTGGCCAGCAAAGTGTGCTACATGTAACCAACCCTCCGCAAACAGACACCATTGTTAGATAAAACCAAACCGTAATACTATTTATAAATCCTACTATATTTCTTTTGCTGAATGAATGAAAGAGAAGAGCCAAAAAAAACCTCTTGGAAACAACCCACCTGGCTTTCAGTCTTCTTCAGTCATCCTCTCCTCCCAGCCAAAAAGATTGTGTGGAGTGAGAAACCCAACAAATAGGTTGACGTTGAGATGGTAGAAAGAATATTATGCTGAGTTAGGAAATGTCTTTTGAATGAATGAATGAATCAAGGTGTAATCTTGAGCTTAAGTTATCTATATCTATTCTTACCAAAATCTAAATCTGATAGGTGTTTTTCTTTTCTATAATATTCAGTCTAGCATGGTTAGCTTAGGTTCCTCATCAATATTTCGTAAAAAAATATGAAGAATTTAGCCACAGGTTGTATTAGAAATTCCAGGTCCTATCTTATATCTTCCTTGTTCCCGACTAGGATTCAACTAGAGATGGTTTAGCAAGCGAAGAGAATGAGACTAAAAACTCAAACAATTTATTCACATAGTTGGAACTTCCTCTTCGTTCATACAGATTTGTAATGATAATGCTCTTAAAACCTACAGTAAACTCGTAAGCTTCAACATATCTATATATTTTTTATGGGAATAAAAGTATCTTACCTCGTTGTTTGGAACAAGTTGATGTAGAAACATAGTCTAAATAATAACTGTATGGGCTGAAGTAAATTTTGGAGTGTACATTTGCTCATAAACCCTGTTCCCAAGTCAATTTCCTTGTAACTAAAATCTAACCCATTTGAATAACCACCAAGTGCATACTCGCTCTCTCTCTATATAACTCAAATTACTTAAGTTCAAAAGCTCAAATCAAACAAAATCCTCATATTTTTCTATACTTATTCAGACTACATAACAGCAACAAATAAACCACGAAACCCAACATTGTAACTAAAATCTAACCCATTTGTATAACCACCAAGTGCATACTCGCTCTCTCTCTCTATATAACTCAAATTACTTAAGTTCAAAAGCTCAAATCAAACAAAATCCTCATATTTTTCTATACTTATTCAGACTACATAACAGCAACAAATAAACCACGAAACCCAACGCCCTCCTTCTACCACTACTACCTACTTTTCTTCTAGTACTACAATCATCATAATAATCATTCACCACTACTATATTTTTCTCTCCAGGTTTTGATCCTTTTTCCTATGAAAAGAGGCTTTGAACAGAGTAAATCCCGTCATTTTCAAATTATCATGATTTGCTCTTTCTACACGAATCAAACAAGTTTTGAGTTACATACTATTATAGACGAGCGCACACATATAATAAGTATCATGACTTGACATGAGATTACTTGGTTAGGCTGAAAAAAAGTCATGATAAAATAATATCTAAAAAAAAGGTAGTACAGAGCTCATAATGGCATTTCCTAATAGATCTATGAATATATGTTGTTATTTCACAAGATTTTGATTGCTTTTCTCCTTTCTCTCTTATTTTTCTCCGTAAAAGGAGGAGATGGTAGTGGTTACGTCATCCGTGACTAAGTAAGAGAGAGAGAGACGGAGAGCGGACGAGGGCCTCCATGTTCATCCATCCACATTTGTTTTACGAACGAACCATATATATATTTGTTTCTCCTTCTTGCTTTCCCCCATGTCTGTCATGTCTTGGCATGTCATATAGATGCCACACTCTGTCGAAATGATGGCTCGTAATTGTGTTTCCGAATATTTCTCCTTTTTCCGTCAGCTCTTGTTGTGAATCTGTGCCAAATATGTAAGATGGTTACACACATGCTGCTCTGCTCATGTGATGTGATGCGAAGTGATGATAATGATGGAAAGTAAGAAAAGGTAGAGAGATGTGGTTTCATACATTGGAGTTGTACACGTGTGCCTTTTTACACGAAACGAACCTCCACCTTCGTTCTAGAACTTGTGGTTGAAGAACCCGATATGTTTAACTGGAATCATAAATATACATTAGGCCATCATGTTTACACTTCTTACCTCCACACATGCCTCAACCTCATCTTGGTTTCGGTTTTATTGAGAAAAGAAAAGAGACATGGGAGGACATATTATTATCTACAAGACGAAAAATAATATGAGGGTCCTATGCGCCCTTTTCCTGACTCCGGTTTTTTTTGTTTTTCGACAAGAGATATAGTGAGGCTAATTGAGCTGGCATGAAATTTGCTTGTGCTCTACTCTCTCTTTTTTCTCTCTCGTCTTTTTGTTGTGTCCCCTGTAGGCAAAAAAAATGTGAAAGAAAAGCAAGAAAAGTATACATTGTTGCCTTCTTACAACCTCCTGTGTTCTAATCCAATCTTTACTTTCACTTCTTTTATACTTTCTCCCATTTTTAGAACGATGCCTGCTTTTTTTTATGTGGATGCTTGTGAATTTTTGTGGAAAGAGAATGAGGGAGAGAGAAGACTTTTTCTAGGTTTATGGTTGATTTGTTGAGGATTATTTGGAAAGGCGCATCACATATTGAATCAGACCGTATCACAAGACTTGTTTACACGATCACTAAAAAGAACAAGTAACAATCAAGGACATGAATGCAATAAAGATATCTATATGTTTTTGTGTAAGATATGACGAGGTGCGGTATTATATGAAAAATAGGGAAAAAATGTATCTGATTACAAACTCCTTTAGTTGATATATATCTCAGTGTCTGTGAAGCGGCTGGGAATCTTTTCTTTTCAAAAAGATCACGTAGAAATATACATACAAGTACGTACTTATATCATCTACGGAAAGAGATAAAAAAGGAAGGTATTTATAAAACTGAGAAATTATAGCGGTGATAATAATACTGGAAAAATATACTTATGTATGTATCAAGTATGTAGATGTGTAACTTGACTGGAGAAATGTTTTGTGATACAGATCTGCTTTTTATTTCGGCTTAAATGGAAAACAGACGAGAATCCCTTTCCCCTTATTATTATCATTATTGTGGGAGAATGTATGCCGCTACATTTGTATGTTTAGGTTCATGACCTTTATATACATAGCTCTTCCAAACACATTTCTACAATGATGACATGTGTGTACGACAAAACTATAATATATACTTGCTTGTCGCCAGAAGCAATAAGCTAAGCTTCCGAAACGATTAATCTATTTCAAAAGCTTTTACTCATGTTTGTGCAAAATTGTAGAGTTGTGATGGGTCCAAACTACACATTAATTTATTGGTCTTGTGTCTCTTTTGTGATTTTAGAATATCCATGTGTCGTTCCTTCGCACTGTCCCTCCATACTCGCATCAGGCCGACGTCTGGGTGGAAATCCTGAAGCATTTTCATTATGAAAAAGTGATATATTATTCATTCTTCCGATACAGATGGACGATCCGTCCTTGGTCGCTTCCAGACTAATGCGCAGAATCTGGAAGATGATATTGAAATCAAGGTAGGTTGAGAAAATCTTGTAGTAACATGACTTTCAAGTACAGACGTGCTCATATGCCCATTCCACAATGACAAAGATAAACAGTTCGTATCATTGTGTCATTATGAAGAAAACGTGACAAACTTTCAGAGTTGTGAGCCTGGTTCATGTTACATGCAGAGAGATAAAGAAAAGGGTGGGTGATTCTGACATACCTAAAGCATTTGCAAAACTGTTTAGAAAACAATTAAATGGAAACTCAGTATGTCTCACAGTGGCAGAACATATTGGCAAATTATGCATACTATCATTTCAGTTTCGACATTGAGAAACTAGCGTGTTTCCCCGGTGTATTTTCAGTTTATACGGTTTTGGTATTTCACGTACTTATTTATTTTGTGGTGGTTGTAATCGTTAAAAAATCTGCCAATTTGAAATCTGTCAAAATATAATTTTCGATTATTTCTTCAACAGATCTCGTTGGATAATGACTTTCCGAAGAAAAAGGCTATTGATGTTAGCTGAAACGAGAATCAATGTATTTGACATGAATACTTTATGTTATGAAGCCATATTTTCCATTTTCCAATTTGCAAACTGAAACATGTAACACATGATAACCCAAAAACATAACATATATGTCATATGTTGTATACATTATAAAAGTTATACTTACTTGCTACTACTTCTCACGCATCATGTCACATACCCAATGCACATTTATATATCATTGAATCAGCTAGTAGTCATTACTATGCTCAAACTCTTCTAATTTTATATTACTGAATAGCTTCTAAAACTCGTTACAATAAGGGAATTCAACATCCCACGTGTATTATGCTAGATACCAACGTGCCTCCCATCCCAATCAAGAGGAAAGTAATAATCCATTCCATAAATTTGCATCAATATATTTATCTGCCATTTTCAGATTGAATTGGTGATTGAGCTGGAGCCTGGAGCAGATAATTACGCTAGGAAATTAGAAGAGCTCAAAAATGCACAGGCTCGAGTATATCTTCTCTACGCAAGGTAAGAAAGACGAGTTTCCAATCTTCTTAAAAAAATGTTATCCTACTGACTTCCTGTCGGCATGAAACCTGTCTTCTAGATGACTACCATTACCACCATAGCAGCAGGAACCAGGGCAAAAAAGGCAACAAGACTCCACAATAATACTTAGCTGTCACTCATCATCCGTTAAATAGAGCATAGCATGTAGGTCATATCAATCACAATCATAGGAAAAACCTTGCCATCATCCCATTCCCTGGACTTATAAAGTCATAAACATTTCGATGTCGTGCTTAATTAATTGCTAGCATCGTCATCATCATTATTATTTCCTACAATCCAAAATGCTCTCAATAGATTCATCTTGCTCTCAATTCTCAGCGAGAAACAGAGCAAATATGTTACATTTCACGTGGCATGACTAATGTCTTCATNACAATCCAAAATGCTCTCAATAGATTCATCTTGCTCTCAATTCTCAGCGAGAAACAGAGCAAATATGTTACATTTCACGTGGCATGACTAATGTCTTCATATATACTCAAGTAGTACACACACGATTAAGGTAAAAATGGACTCCTTCTCTTTTACTGTAAGTGGATGAAATGACAGTCAAAAACAAGGAGCACTTTCATTCCACATCTTTCTCTTCAACACAGAAACGTGCTCAAAGACTATGAATAATAAGAAGCCATGTCATGTCATGTGTGGTAGAGAGAAAAAGGAGCCAAGTCGGCCACAATTTTCCTGAAGTTGTAATCATCATCATCAACATTCATGATCTGCAATCCAACTTGTGTACCGCGACACGACTTTATAATCCAGTCACCAAAAGGCTTCTACTTACTTTTGAACTGAAAATAAATGACATATATCTCTCCTTCCTCTTTCTATCCTTTTGCAACTAAAAAACTTGGAGCTGTTGTTGCTATAAAGAATATATATAGATATATTTAAGCTAATTTTAAATTTATGTAGACACGCTTGGACCAAAAAATACATAGGTATTTATTGCGCATTTGAAGTTTGTACTTGGCTCTGATGTGGAATGATGGGATGTGATGGGATAATCTAATTTGTATGGAATTATGATCATTGAAATTCTAAGAAATCATGCCAACATTCACAACGTCCAATTTTATTCAAAGCATCGAGGGGGAAAGAGAGGTGGCGAGCAAGACCAAAGAGATATTTTTTTTTCTTTATTTATATATCTGTCTGCCTTTCCTTTCGACTTATCTTCCATTCTTCTCAGCTTGAACTTTTTCCAACTTTCTGGTGTACAGATCAAAGGTATGAATGAGGATGATGATGCTGATGATCATGATGATGGAGAGCGGATACAGAATAAAGATGAAGAAAAAAATAAATAAAAGTTTGTTCTTTTCATACTCTCCCCCAAAACTTTTGGGTACAAGTAGAGAAGGTAGAGAGCTAGAAAAATGCACACGTGGTTGTCATCATGAGCACTAGGATGTAATGATTGTCATAAAAATTATTTTATTTTGAAACTTGGGCTCCCTAGCTCTCCCCCATATTATATGAAACGGGAACGAAACAAGATGAAAAAGTGAAATAATGTGATTAAAGTAATACCATCATCATCATCCTCAGCAACAGCAAAGAAAAAGTTTTCCCATTTTCTCTTGGTCAAAAATTTTTTTTCGAGGATTGAGAGAAAGGGGAACATAAAAAAGATTTTGGACTCTCGTTCAGTTCAAGAGAAAAGATCAATATTATCATGATCATGAGAGAAAGCAAAAAGTGTACATGTAATGTCACAATGATCATGGTGGTGCTGATGATGATGAAGAAGATTACATAACATAATGGTAATTTCCTTTAACTCAAGAAAAGATGAGGATATATTATTAAACTTAGGAGCAAAATCTGGATCAAAAGTCGACAACATAATTTTAGGTGGAGAGGACAAAAGATCCATTTGTTTTTGACCTACTTGCATAAAATGAAGTCATTTAAAAAGTTGGAGACACCAAGGCAGAAAAGATGTACCCCTGAGAATATTTTTAGTTGTTATCATTCTCTTTAGTCGTGGAGATAATTAGTGAGAGGGTGACACATTCCCCAAAAATTAATGTGTTGAGTCTCCCCCTTCATATACCTACTTAAGCTCTTTTCTTCAATTCCAACTGATATTTTGTTCGTTTCTAACCAAAAGATTTTGACATCAAGAGCTGCTGGTAAGGGTCGTGATGATAGGTTGTGTGACATGGTGACCTGCTCTCTTTTGGTTTGACATTTTGTACCGGGAATTGTCACAATGTGTCCCCTAATCCCAACAATGGCCCATGCTTATTAATTACAGTTTGAAAGACGCGAAAGCCATATTTCAAGCCGCAGCCTCACACAATTTAACGGAGAGTGGTCATGTGTGGATTGTGACGGAACAACTTTTAGGATCTCGTGACATTCCCCAAGGAGCACTAGGCATTAAACTTCTCAACGCAGAGAACGAAAAAGCCCATATCAACGACTGCCTGTAAGTCAACTTCGCTCTTTTAACTTGTTTTTTCCTTCGCCTCGTTCTACAAACAGGAAAGCGTAACGAACATCAACATCAATATCACCATCTCGTTTACAACTATAGTTTTTTTTTGTTTCAAAAGTTGATGCCGGGAGGATATGTGTAGTTGAGTTTTGATTATAGTTAACAACAAAAAAGGATCTGGCTTGAACTACTTTTATATAATATCTACATTTTCGTCTTAATCCGGTCAAACTTGACTTTTGCTAGAGTTCTTGGCATTTTTTGTGTCACGCGTATCGAGCTGGAAAATGAGTGAAGGAACGTACTCATGTGGAACGTTATGTTGCGTGATGCAATGTTGTTTTTTTGATATGTGGAGGAGGTGGGAGGTAAACAATAAGCAAGCAAATGGTTTTCTTTTCGTCGTTGGCCCATTGCTCCAAAATAAAATAAGTTGTGTACAACAACATCAACAATGGGAAGAGAGCAAAGTTTTCTATTTTGACATGGAAGAAGATTGTATTTTCATTGTTGTTTTGTGTATGGATGTATGTGTGTAACTAGCATTGTCTTGTAATTTTGTAGACGTGTATTGGCAGCAGCCCTCAAAGAAATGAGCTCGGAGCAGCATATTGCGGAAGCCCCAAGTAACTGTAATGAATTAGCCACAATGTGGGTTACAGGAAAAACACTTTTCGAGTGAGAAAAATACTTTGAGTTTTTTTTCTAGTAGAGAAAAATCAAATCAAATTACATTCACAAACATTTTTCTCTCTTGTTGTTGGCCCTTCTTTTTCTTATTTTTTTCCCTACATTTCACAAAATCTTTATCGAAAGACAAGAGGAGGAAAACAGGAGATGTTAGAGAGAAAGAGGAAACGACAAGAAGAAGAAAACTTGTCAATAATACTGAAATCACTAGAGATCCCTTTGGCAGTTTCTTTCTCTCTCTCGTTCTCCCTTGTACCAATTACCTTTTACGACAATTTTGGTTTGTGTCTAAAACTTTCTATCCTTTTCTCCTCTCTGTCTTTCTCAAAACCTGCTCTGTTCACCTTTCATCTTTCCCTTCGAATGTGAGCTCCTTCTGCCATCCGCCTTTGTGTTCCCTTGTCTCTCCCTCGAAATAAAAAAAAACAATGTGTGTCACTTTAGATCCCTTTTTTCTTTCGTTGGAATGATAGTCCCGAAGTAACCAAATCACAGAAGGAATCCAACCACTTTCCACTAGCTCCTCTTTCGTTTTTATCCTCTACTATATTTATTCATCTGCATTTTCCTGCATGATTGGATATCACATGAAACAAAATGTCATCCTTTCCTTTTTTATATATTCCTTGTTGATATGGATAGGCGCAAGAATATCTTTTAAGTATATCGCAAAGTTTTAAGGCGATGCACTTTTTGCGCATAAATGTATTATATATATATCTTTTATTTGATATTATGCAGGTACATCAAGAGACAAGAGCTTCTAGATGGGGAGACGGGCAAGGTCGTTTTTGATGAGAGTGGAGACCGCATTAACGCGGAATATCATGTCATGAACGTTACATTTCAAGGGCAATATAACTGCCATTGGAAAATACCTTTATTCCAGTGTAAATATTTTTATTTTTTCTCTCCAGATTGACGTTTTCCTGTGTCATGAAATGTTTTTTAGGTGGAACTTTCTTTTGAATGAAATGATATTTCTTTTCATTTGAAATGAGTGACATCAACATCGGAAAAGGTGTTTCCTTGTCAAAAAGTCATACATAGTAATATGCTTACATACTGGATACTTCATTTTCTGCAGATGAGGGTCGACAGTAAAGAAGAGTAGAAACTAAATTAGCTTTTAATATTAGGAGGTAAACGCTGATGCTCTACGTACGTTTCAGCCGTTTCCATTTTGCTTAAAAAATATGCCAACTTTCACGCTCATCTTTCATGAAAAAGATTTATGTGTATTGCTGACTTCGATGAAGTTAATGGCCTGTAAATAAGCTACAGTGTCACTTTTCTAAAATTACATCGTTTGGTTCGTGACCAAGTGTCGTAATACATATTAATGAGAACGGTGCACCTTTTAAACTTTCTCTTATGATGTCTCCACCTGTATTACGTTCTTAATTCGGAAAGCAGCACTATTATCGTCATCATATTTAAATCGATATACCATTTTTCAGCTTTTAAATATCCATTAAAAAAGACGAAAGATTCCAGTTTGACTACGGACCTTTTCAACCTTTTTTCTGGAATCTATTTGTTTCAAATTTTACTTACTGGGTTGCCTTCCCAAACTATAATCGTACTTGTGTACATTCTCCCCAGATAAAGAAAGAAATGGATCTGTCGATCGACGACAGTAAAATACTTTGGCCAGGCGGTAGTCTAGTGAAGCCAGCAGGTTTCATGATCCCAACTCATTTGAGAGTGTTGACAATAGAAGAAGTACCCTTTGTTTTCGTTCGTCGAGTGGATGACAGCAACTGACTGTATCGGGGATGAAGAGCCTTGTCCACATTACAATACCACAGACTCTGGTAAAAAATAAATAAACCCAACAATCCTACCATAATGTCTTTTATTTACCCTTTTGTCATCCAATAAAACCTTCATTTCGTGCTCCCTCTTCAGCTTCAATGTTCAAGATTATTATTTTGATGCGTCAGCAACTCTTTTTTTTTGTTCCAGTGGCTCCCATCGTGATGAACTGCTGTCGCGGCTACTGTATAGACTTACTACGCCAGTTGAAAATAAAAATGAACTTCACAGCTTCCCTTGCCCTCTCACCTGATGGCCAGTTTGGTAGCTGTATCACTAAAAATGGAACAGGTACACACAGGATATTTTAATGAAGCCAACATAATGTCAACTAGACTCTCGAGGACAGAGTCCAGATTGGCTGGAAAAAGTATCAAATGGACAAGAATACGATGTCATGTTTTGTTAGCAAATCTTCCTTGAAGAAAGGTCCTTTGTAGACTTCATCATCATTATCTTCAAGTTGATGTTGATGATATAATGTGATGATGATGTTCAAGATATCCATCTTATTTAAGTCTACACGATGTAAAAAGTAGAAACTCGATATAATGGGATAGATGGATATAATGATAGCAAAATAAGGGGATACTATGAAGCAGTTCTTTTCAAATTTTTCTTTCATTCTCAACTCTTTTTTTCTTTCCTACTGGACGACTTACAGCAGGTAAAAAAGAA
>JAANSM010001559.1:0-18038 GCA_036850725.1 Orchesella villosa
GAACATAGATGTTAAACATGTCAATAAAATTCAATTTTACGACCAATTCTTCCTTCACATGTCACAGGCAATATATAGGGTCGACGAGACTCTGCAACACAATAAACACTATAGGGCAAGCAAATCCTATAGGTTTAAACGCGTAGGCACATATTTAGTACGTGATACAGACTTCTTCCTTTTCTGTAGTTAACAGATTTATTTATTTAACCGATTCCCTCCAATTTTTCTTGCAGTGAACTCTTCTCTTAAGAATGCGTAATGAATGTGTCTAAGGCTTTACCAAGTGATTTGAACTTACGAGTTCCAGCATTCCTGTAGACAAGCATTGAAAAACTAAACTACTTTTAACGACACTGTAGTATACAAATCTGTATTCCTTTCTTTTTTAACTACATCTGCAGTATTGTTTTCCAATGATTTTTGACGTATAGTACTGCGTATCAATTTAATCATTAGATTATTTTAGTGTACGTACGTAACACTTTTTCAATATTAGTTATTTCATTGCTCTCTGAATTACTCAAAACTGCGTTTGCTTATGAATTACATAAATTGGACTAACTTTGTATGCAGATGAGTATATAATGATTAAACAGATATAAATCTAAATTAAACTTGCTTTTCGAGAACAGCTAAGCTGATAATTTAGTTTTGCGCTACTGTCTGAATTTCGTTACGTTAGAAAGGCGCCGTTTTGCATACTGTAAAATGTAGTAGTAAGCAGAAATACGCTAGGATTCCAAATTTTTACTATGATTTGCATTCATGTTAGCACTGCTATGCCACACAAGCAGAACCTATAAAGCTTTCATTTTCTTCGAAACGCTTTCCCTTCTCTTCCTTTTATGGCATGCAATGCCATGACACAATCGGAGTGAATAAATTATAGCATTAGCGTTCTATTTGTTTTCCAGTGTGCTACACACTTTGCCATATCGTAATTTCGAGGAAAGGAGAAGGATAATTTATGAATCTTTTTTCTGGTGTGGAAATACTTTCTTACGAAGCTATGTATCATAGTGTATGATGGAGGAAATTGTTCTATGTGCTACATGCTTTTTTATGCTTGTTAGCAACTCCTTCATCAAAGAGGAAGAGATAAACGACGCATGCATGTTATACCGCTATATATACGTATAGTGTAACCAATTTCAAGAGCCATAATTCTAGGCAAGTCTAAAACAAAATCTCCATGCAATTGACTGAAACTGCGTTCTCAATAGTTTATAGCAGAATTTTCTTCTTGTGTGTTTGCATTTATTTACTTGAATGGAAAGGCCTTGGGAACTTGAGCTCATTTACATTACTCTCAACGTGTCGGTTGGTCCTGTCGACGAAGAAGAATTTTCCTATTCTACATTCTCCTATATATATATTATATCTGAAGGAAGTGACATTTCGAAATATATACAGTTAATTCTGAATTTGCGTACGAATTTCCGCTGTCGGACAAAAATATTCTGCTATTTAAGCTAGCACACATTAAGGCTAAAGGTTATCCTAAGAGTAAAGGCAGTCTGCTACCAAAACTAGTATATATTTAAGGTCGATTACACCAGCAGCAAAGCAGCGCAGGGTGAAATGGCACACTAACAACCCAAGAGTGAAAGTTGGATTGGAGTAGTAGCATGGCTGCCCGATTAAATTCTAACTTCTAGCCTTCTATGCTTACACTGCAGTATTTCATTCATGCTCCCAATTTTCACTCACTTATTTCAGTCTGAAAGTAACGTTTGAGCATGAAACATGAACCTGAGCCGACATTGTTAGCCACTGATTAAAATTTTCCTTCAGAGATATATAGAACGTACCAACTATTCTAGCAAGTCGTGCCAAGAGGCTGAGCCCGAACCGTTCCCTGATTACACCCAAGAAAAAAAAACCACGATTGTATTTCACTTGAGACTAATTCAATCCATCTTTCATTCGAGACGTGAATTTCTAGTACTGTGTGAGGATGAGAATGTATCACCACCAACCACCTTATATAATATGTTAGTATATCTTGTGTTTTGCGATAACACACTCACCAAACGATAAGCAATCTTTCACCCAGCCTTTTATTTTGATGAAAAACTGGCAACCGTCTCTCCAAGAGACAAAAGTGGGACTCACACAGGGTATGAGAAATCGAGCTATAGCTTGTCATAAACTACAAGTCAACAAGACGAACCAATTTTCAAAATCTAGAAATCCTTCGTCTCTTTCTTCTTCTTGAGTACTTCTCCCTCTCTCTCTCTCTCTCTTTCCATAGGATTTTTTGTTATTACCCATCCGCAAAAGAAAATCCTAGAGGGAAAGTCATAAAACTCTCTGCTACATTCTCTACTTGTTGTAAAGTGAAAAAGTAACTTGGGTATATGGTCGAACAGCACTCGAGGAGCAGTAAAAGCATCGTGTAGAATCCGAAGACTTTTAATATAATCCTTTTCTCCTTCTCAACCAGAGAAAAAAGTAGTACAACTACACACACACACGTGAAGAAGTAGTAGTAATACAATGTTCTCCAAAGACGAATCTGGAATCAGAGCCAAGAATCAAGTCGAAAAAAAATCAGAAGGGAAACAGACCACACAGTAAACTGTAATATTTAAAATATAAAAAAAACTTGGACTTTTGTAGCATCCTTAAGGATCTACCATAAGTAAGATCAAATAGAAAAAAGGGGGAAAGCATACATTGAGAATGTTCGTTGGGAATTCACAGAGACTTTTCATTCTGTCTCAAAGTTGAAAAGAGAAGAAGAAAAACTCGACTAAATTATAACTGTAACCAAACACGAATAGTAGAGACTAAGCTAGTCAACTTTTATATTATACACAGTTTATGTACATACATTCCTATATATAATACCCCTATCGGCCGATGGTGAATGTAGTGAATACACTTTGTAAAACAAACTTGGAGCCCTAGCCCCAGTCAGTATCAGTATATTTATCAAACATTGAATCTTGCTCTATATTAAATAGGGTTATATTATATGGTATGCATGAAACTTTGGGTTTGATAACAGAGAAGAGAGACATGTTTAGGAGAAAACTATGTATGTACCCAAGCATTGACTTAAAACTCTGCGTTGACTTTTCACTCGTTTCATTCCCTATTCTATGACGATGATGGCATGTCTCATACACTGCCAAAACTAAATTTTCATTTTTTTCTCCCCTCCTACTCCTCCTTTCAGTCGTCTACTCCTCACTGCCAGAGCATGGTAACAAAAGCAGAACTTCATTTCTCTCCAGCCTTTCCACAGAGAGAGAGAGAAGAGAGAGAGAGAGTTTCCCAGTAGATTTGAGGGAACGAAAGATGATACGACACATAATATAAGTTCATGTACACCACAGTGGTGGTTCCTTGTCGAGCTTTCCTCTTTCGCCTTTGCATGTCAGCCACGCTCTGTAGGGAACGACGACTTTCTGATAGTGATATGGAGTATGGACATGAGTATATGGGGATGATGATAAGGAAGAACAGTAAAAATATCATATCTGGTTTCAATGTAATGAATACGTTGTACATGAATACGATAGGTACACACGAGCAATTCCACCCAGTGATGAAATGAACGGGAGAGCAAAGTCAGAGCAGGACCCTGTACGAAAGGTATTAGTAATTCTGGAACTTGGAAGAACAAGAACAAGAAGAAAGTGTAAGGAATCTATTTCCGAGTTTTGCACAGAAACTTCCATGTGAATAAATGCATTCATTCACCTCGAAGAAAAATGAGAAAAGTCCTCTCACAATCTTCTCTTCCCTTCTCCCAACTTTGTGGGCCGTGTGTGTGAGTGCTTAGCATGCATTTCGTATTTCTTATTTAGAGGAGAAAGCCTTTCTCACTAGTCGTAGTCCTATGATTACCGCTACTACATACTATATATACACACTTCTTGTCATGGACAACTCAATGAAAAGGCTGGAGGAAGGAGACCACAGCCACAAAAGTTTAGAAACCGTACATGAACTTTACTTGCCAAGTGGGAAAATAAGCAAGTTTGAGTCCTACACCACACCACATTCGATTCGGATGTACATAACTTTTCCTACTTTTTGTACATGTACATTAGTATGGATGGTGGATGGCGTAGTTGTACGTGTAAGTTTCATACTAAAACCATGAGAGAAAACTGAAATGAAAGAGCAACAGCCACAACGGACGGAGAGAGAAGAGATGCAAACTTTTTGGAATGGAAGATCGTATCAGCGAAAAAAAAAACCTTGCCACTACTTGCTTTCACTGCTTGATCGGAGTTTCCCATATAACACATATATATACTATAGTATATCTTCAACGTATTTTTCTTTTTCTTGTGAGAACACGATAACGTATAATGAAAATGATGATTCTCCTGGGTTCCTATAGTATAAGTGCTTTTGGCCATTGAGAAACTTCTCAGTGTGTATATATATATGTACTCTTGAGCAATGTAGCCTATTATAGTTTAGGTTGGATCCATATTCACCATGATCCATAGTATTGATGTGCTCATGACACGCTGCTACATTCGAATGTAGAGAGAAGGGGAAGAGGCATTTTTATGCTATCACTATCACTAAAGTCAAAACAAGTATCTTGTGTGGTTCTGACAGTATGTATAAACAGTCACGTACCATTACGAAAATGTGTTATTAACATCAAATTTTATGAATTACTATTCACCTTGCTTTTCAACGTTAGACTTTTTAAAAACTAAACAGAATATATGACTCTAGTTTACATAAAATACCAACACTGCTCGCTGTATTCACTAATATTCATGAAAATATTGTGAAATTGTGGTTTACAACAAACTATTATTATGAATAGCAGCTGTGCTCAGTGCTCGTAGATTTCAAGTGTATTGACAGGTAGGTATAGAAATAGAAGCTGTGGATTGACACAAGAAAAGTTGAAATACAATTTAAGCAAATTTTTTAAAAATTAAATCGAACCTGATGAGCAAGGTACCATTGCTAGCAATCAATTGACAATAAAGGCCCATTCATAAACTTGCAAATTTTATTAGTTAGAACAGAATACTCAAAAGAAAGTTATGAAATTATACTTATCGTATTCAGAGAAGTAATCTAATGACATTTGTACTACTATTTGTTACTATTAATAGCTGCAAAATATTTAACAACCAAGACGAACTACAGTTGCGTGCAAAGTAGCAATGTCCAACTTTTCCACCCTCACTCAAGATGCAAGTGGCATGTTTATCGGTCATATAACGCTAGTACATTGCTGTGGCAGGAATATATGATTGGGTGAATACTACCTTTTTTATGTCCTCACTCTATATAATACCACATTAATTTGAAATTTTAGCTGATAAGGTATAGATGGAAAGCAGTAAACCTCTCAACACAAACTATTTACGTGCTAACAATACTGGTATGGTTGCGCAAATCATCAAAATGCTTCAAATTTTAATGCAAAATACGCAAGTTAATTCTGAAATCGAAGGAACTACACTATTATTTATTATCAACTATGTATGTTTCATAAGATAATTGTACGTTTGTGCGGTTGTGTAATGCAATTTTAGTTTGGCATTTATTGCAAGTTGAGGATACGACTGCAACGTGAAATTCGATCAAAATAATGTTTTTTGATGACTTGCAACAGCCAGCTTGACTTTTTGCCCCACTATTTAGTCTAGTTCAGTGTTACATTTGTAGCAGTCATGTCAAGAATAAGCATAAATGTCTACAGAATGAAAGTGGATAGAATGCAGCTTCATCTCAAAAGGTGGGATGATGGATGAAAGGATGAGAATGCACAATTTGCTACAGCGCATCAAAGGCAAATTAATCATCCACGAGTGGTTAGCTTCAGTCATAGCATCCTCTTGTTACTACGACATAGGAAAGTATATATACATATCCCTATATTTCAATGGGTAACAGGAGAAAAGATTTCAAGAATCCGCAATGATAGAATTAGTAATTGAATCATTTCACCTTGCTACAATACCGTATCTTGTATTCTAATTCCAAAATTTAGAACAGTATACTACATGAACTTGGGTAATAACTCGTATCTAAAGAGTCCTTCAAACCTCCTGTTACTACGACATAGGAAAGTATATATACATATCCCTATATTTCAATGGGTAACAGGAGAAAAGATTTCAAGAATCCGCAATAATAGAATTAGTAATTGAATCATTTCACCTTGCTACAAAACCGTGTCTTGTATTCTAATTCCAAAATTTAGAACAATATATTACATGAACTTGGGTAATAACTCGTATCTAAAGAGTCCTTCAACACAAAAGTCCATTGCATTTCGTTATATTATGTTGATGTTCACGTTTTCAAAGGACAATTGTTGTGAATTAAAGTGCATAAGCATCTGTAAGATGTGGGAATTTAGGGGTTGGAAAATGAATAATGACCTTGTTGAAAGAGATGATAAATTGAAACAATTGTGACTATTGTAAGCTTCGTATTATGCTAGTGTTATGTATTTATATATAAACAANTGAAACAATTGTGACTATTGTAAGCTTCGTATTATGCTAGTGTTATGTATTTATATATAAACAACTGCTGACTGAAAAGCAAATATACGATTTCGGGCATATTTAAGGTTGTGCTACCCACTGATTTACACAAACTGTGTGTGTGATTTGAAATAAGTAGGAAGATTGAAGAAATACATTTTCACTTGGAGCTTCATATCGTTTTCAAACCAAAACATTGTATTTGCCTAGTTTCGATGGTATAATTTAAGGTACACCACACCCAAAGCTCAAAGTGGTTAAGACAAAATTGCAAAATTTATCGATACTTTTTACTTTAGATAACATGGATTCTATTCACCCTCTAAAATCAAACAATCAGTAATGCAACGGGAGGCAATGGAGAGATGCGAAAATAATGTTATATGTACATGCGTGTGGCAGAAGATTCCTCAAAGCTGATGATGAAATGAGCTTGAGCTAGTGTTACAGGATTCGACCACCCAACTGAAACAGCCATTCATCTCTCCTACCCTTCATTTCACGCTTCTACGCCATCATGGTGAAGAACGTCAGACAGGCAACCGTCCATCTCAGATGAAAAGCCTGTGCTTTTATTGGATCCTCACGCTTGCCCAAGATTCTCATCTTGTTTTCGTTGCGTATATATTTTATTTGATGTAATCTTGTTTGCTACGTGTACCATCTAGATGAGTTCACATGAATTCCATCATGCACTTGATAATTAGAAATATGAAATTTGCATAGTAAAAATTACTGAAATGCGTATATTAAGTAATAATTCTTTCTAAATTCACACGCATTTCAATGCGGGTGAACTAATGAAAACTTTTTAAAAAATGGAAGGAATTTATTCTTTCTGCAAAATGAAAATGCTCCAGAATCTTGTCTATCTTGAATTTTGTTAGTGAATAGTGAGTGAGTAAACTTTACTACTATTTCTGGAAGGAGTGACTTATGAGAAATCTTGTAATGAAAGTTTTCACCGAAAAGGCGAGATTATTTCAGAATTTTTAATTATATGAAGGCACTACATCTTACAAAGCTCCGAGAAAGTATATTGGTTGTCGAGTTGCATAAAGCTACGTTCCCTAATATGCAGGAAAGTGTATACTTTCTTATATTTTCTGCATCTTTATGAGAGGAATCAACTGAAATGAAAATTACGAGGGCTACAAGAGAGGGTTAAGGATTTCTTGGTTTTATGAATTTATATTCGTATGGGATCTACACTATGTGTATAAATTATTTGGCAGATTAATCCTGTAATCCACCTCTAATCCCACACGACATTCCCTGCCTATAGCCTTACACAAACCTTAAAATTCAACTACTCCATCCAAGTGCACTTGGCTCTACGTAATAGAATTGGTGTATGAAAAAGTGAGAGAAAGATTAATAAAGATAAACTCTTACCGTATCTGTGTGTGTGTGTCTGTCATCAAAAATTTCGTGCGTCCCATCTTGCAATATACACTGCACTGCCAGAACTACTGATGCCCTCCTTCAGTATAATCATCATCATCATTTTTCTCAGCATCCTCCGCTCCTAGCTCAAAACCTTCTCTCCCTCTTTTGCAGTTAACGTGAGGCTTTTAGAGTTTTTGTAGGAATAAAATATTCTGGAAAATCCTTGAGCGATGTATCCCTTTAAATTATTCGGGTAAAAATGTTATGGAACTTTGTATACCCAAAAACCCATGGACGTGGCGAGGACGAGGAGAGTGTAAAAAGTGTATATATACATCCTATCCTGGTAAACCGGCGGAACACGGCGAGAGGAAAAAACAGGAACGCGAGGCAGCAGGTTGGTTGGTAGAAGTTGAAAGTTGTCGGCTGAAACTCACTCTCTGGTTCCATTCTTCTTGACATCTTTCAGACCGGCATTGATTCCAACTTCCAACTGTACTTACGCCTTCCTTTCTTACACATACGTACATATATATATATTTAGAGCACACTTGTTACAATTTTAGTTTTTACCCTAAACGAGAAGTCCATATAGAAGCTTACTTTATGTTTCCTTGTACTTTGAGCTCGAATTACGTAACTATTAAATAAAAAGAAGTTGAGTACTTATATACGATATATTTTAATGCCATTTTTTAGTAAAATCATTGCTTTAAAAAAACTAATGTAAATATGTTTCAGATACACCTTTCCACTTAGGATATATATGTGTTATAAGAAGAGAACATGCATATCTATGTCTATAATTCTTTGCGAGTATACAAACTACCATATCCCTTCAAACTACAAAACATGACTGAAATTCTGTAAGCTTAGTGAATGTGAGTGAGTAGTACTAATACATAATGTAAACATGATCAACGATCTCCCTCTTTTGCACGCTTGTTTTTGTTAGATGGATTGAGTGAATGATGGTTGAATGTGGCGATGAACTGAGGGAGTGAGCCGGCAGAGAGAGAAAAAAAATATACTAAAGTGGGTAAAACTCTACTTGGAGTGTTTGAGCCGTCACTCCATATGTATATGTGTGTACTGTTGCTCCCTTTCCTTTTTTCATTCATTCCATCATGATTCATTATATACAATGCTCGGTTTTTAGCTACTTTTTTTTACCTTGCTTGAGTTTTTTTTGCAAGAACGAACACATGGAATGTGCCATAGTTTACTGATAAGACGAAACAAAATTGGTATTGCATGTGTTCGTTCATCTGCCATCGTACTTATATTATTGAGCTCATGCATCAAAGTGAAAATTTTTGTTTATTTTTTGCCCTTGTTATACTACTACTACTATTATTATTGCAACAACACACCTTTTCCCTGACGTTTCCGATGCATGTTTTACAAGGTTGGCTGATTTGGTTGGTCCGTGACTCAGCAGAAATGATAGAGCAGGGGCAGGAGCGTGTGGTTTCAGTGAAGCCTTTTCTTGAACTCTTCAAAAGGCCACGTGATGTGACAATATAGGAGCAGGAGCGTGTGTTGTGGAGCTGCTGATGATGATGCTATATAAAGGATGACAGGAGGCAGATGCTGTCGCGGAGGAAAATGGGGATAATAGATACAACTGCTTAAAGTCCGACTGCTGCCTTGGACCAATGAGAAAATGCGATATGTATGGAAACACAAATTCTGCGAGGATCTTTTTATCCTGAGTGTTTTGTTCTTGTGAAACGGGAAGACAGGCTGTTTTAGTTACTTTTGTATTGCAGGATAAAAAATCACTGAGTTTGTGCTTGAGTGACAGATGAAACACGTTATGCTCAAGATGTTGTGTGAATCTTCTCTCTCTCTCCTTCCTTTGAAACGAAAGTTTTTTTTGTTGGGGAGACAAAATCAGGATGTCAGGAGACAGACGGATGGAATCAAACAACAAGTCACCACCACCATACCACCACTCCTCCAGATCTCAACTTGTCTCCCATATTATTTGATACTGACTGACTGACTGTTGAAGAGGAAGAGAAAAGGACAACGACGATGATGAGGAGTAGAAGCAAATACAAGTGGTCTTACTCCAGTTTGAGTTCCAGTACCAAGAAGTGCAATAGTACATATGATGGAAGCGATGGTGGCGTACTACTCAGAAAATGTCTTTTTGCTTTTGCTGCAATGCTATATATCCAGTTGTATATATTATACGTATTGAAAAAGTTAGATGAGAAAAGAGAGAGAGAGTATGTGTCTTCTAGCTCTCTGTACACCCATCCATGCACACACCAAATTTCCTATATGTAGTATTACATATAGAGTGGTAAAAGGAAGGCGAAAAAGAAAAGAGAGTTAGAGAGAAGAGTGGAGAAGTCGGGTCTTCGTCAAAGACAGGAGGGCAAGGCAACCCGTGTTTTATCCAATTTTATCCGCAGAATCCACGGGATTGGTAAAGGGAAAGTGTCGTTACGTTGCGTCCTTAGCGCCAGTAGCACCATTCCATTTTCAACAGTAGAAAACCCAGAGACCATTCTCTTGGCTGTACGAATGTATACAAGTTCTCATACCAAACGATGTTGTATCCTCACAGACAGCAATCCAAACAAGGCAGCACACACAGCAGCAGCACCAGAAGCAGACCATGGTAGCCAAGCTTATTCATTCCACAGAAACAGAGAACAAGTGTACGCCATATACTACTTCAAACCAGGAAGACGAAGAGAAGGAAAAACTCATAATAGTGCTCATACGCACCAGTATGCTATACGGTTTCTCCATTTAGTCAGTCAGCAGCTTTCCATTTTTATGTACTTTCTTCATGGCAATGGCACAAGTTGCTTGCAGGCGGCATGTGGTTCAGCAATCAACTCAACTTTCTTTCTCGGACTCTTATCATTCCCATTTTTTTCGAGCAGAAGAATAAAAACCTTGTATTTCAATGTATGATGTTCATCCGTACGGTTTCATATATACAGTTTTACTCTTCTCCTTTACTTCCTTTCCAGATTTTACTACTTATTGTACATCAAATGAAAAATGAGCACTCACGAATTTCTCTTTCATTTCTGCTCAACTAATTCCCTTTAATTTACATACACTATACATATAATATTATGTATACTCATTTTACGTTCTTCAGGATCAAAAACTGTGTGGAAACTTTCTTTCAATTCAGTTTCACAGACACATTTACAACAGAATATAATGTTCTAGTCAGATTCTCTGATATTCCTGACAAATGATCTCAAAGTCACTTTAACTATATACGCCAGCAAATGAACTCAGGCGTTTAGTGCTCATTTGCTGTGCAGTCACTCAGTCTTGCATATTAACAAAGACTTCTCTGCTTAAATTTTACGGCTATAGTTGGCTACAAAATGTATTTTGTTTAAACTCCTCGAAAATCTTCCTACTGCAAATTTGTCTCTTTTAACCTTTCTACATTTTAACTAAACCAACTGAAATTACTGAAGTAAAAGTTTTATAACAGCTCACAGGCAAAAAAAGTCATCACTACTCACCATTGACCAAAGATGTGTAAACTCACTGTTTTCAGGGACGCGGATAATAAACAACAGAGCCCAAACCATGAGTTGTCCTCCCAACTTATCTTCAACTCTAAATGTACATACATTTTTTAGCTCTCCCATGCTCCTAAAATGGTGTGTAAAACCAATAAAGAGCTAGGTCCATGGAGTAAAATGTTGAACACCCCACATCTTTTCTTTCAAAGTAAACTTGCCCGGCGGTTGTAACACACGCAGCACTATATATAACGTACTAAAAAGATTGAAATTTTGGGTTACAGTGAATGACAACGACACAACAACACACCATTTATGGCATTACGTCTCTAGACTTTTTTAATATTCAAGTACATTTACCATTGTCTGCACTCTACACTAGACACAAGGTATATAAGGGTAACGACGAGGTAGCGGTGTCTTCCCCAAAAGTGAAAAACTCATCCGGATAATACAACACACGGAGTGGGAGAGAGAGAGGAGTAAAGTTTAGGTATTTCATCGAAGAAATTGTTGATAGAACAGTAATGTGTTTGTGAAACCTTTTTCACTTAGTTTTGAGCATGTTCATGGAGTAAGTAAGCATTATACACACTCTCTCTAGGTTCAAGGGAAATAATGATATGTAGCGTTGATGATAATAATGCATGCTTCTTCAAGACGCTGCTCTCTCTCTATTCCTATTGCTATATGTTGGTGGGTTGGTGGACGAGTGTTTGCAAATAAGTTGAGTAGATTTCATGACTCCACGGCACAGGAAGACACTGGCGGAGATAAAGTACTTGAGTTATATTAAACCCGCATTCTTATAAACTTGTCAAATACTTCTAGCGTCCTCCCAATCTCCTATATAGGAAAAATATGTATGTGTGTGTGTATTACGTATGTATGTGCATTTAACACACATACTATATTATCGCGTATTACGTATCTCTGCACAAAATGAGCAAGGCAGTCCTCCCTCTAGCCTGGCTGTGAAGTCAAGTAAAGAATAAACATGAAGAAGAATATAGTATATATATGTATCTATTTTGTATTGTGTGTGTATTGTTGATTGTGCACAGTCAAGTCTGGAGACTGTCTCTCTGGACCACTGGAGACTGGAGACTTTACTTGCTAGTGAACAACAGCAGGCAAAAGCAAAGAATCATAATAATAATGCCAGATAAAGTGAGCGAGAAAAAGGAGTAGAAGTAAGTAGTGGAGTGAGCTAAAAGTATGAGGCGGTAGCACATGCACTAAAGGAGCAATAACCCAAAAAACTCTCACTGTGAAACATATATTTTCTACTGTGGCTTAATTCAAAAATTCTTGTGCATATGTACACATCCTTCTTTCTCTATATTATCATCATCATGTGTGGAAAAAATAGCATGTAGATCTGGAAGCAATAGACTTCAACCTTTAGTGTATGAATGTAGGTGTTATAAACCTGAGCTAAAACTAAAAGCAGACTTTATATATATGTATATTATGTAGGTATATATTTTTATATGTTCATAATCACGAAGAAGAAGCAACGTTTCAGAAATCATTTCTCTACTCACTGCGTTAGTAAAATATTATGGATGTACATTATTATATTATATATATATGTTACGTTACACGCCTCATACATAACATAACCTAGTTGCATCATTCATGCCCTTATGAATGTATGATACCGTATGCGTACATGTGTACAATAATAATGATATTTAGAACAAAGTTAATATTTTATATGCATTATAAACGTAAAAGAAGTACACAATGTGGAAAACGGGAGCGGAAAAATAGGTTTGGATGTGTAAATATGTATATTTATTATAAAATATAGCAAACATAAAATGCTGGCGGTGCTGGGGCCATATACTTTACTTTACTATAGATATATTATAAGTTTGCTGATATATTGAAGAAGATCATATGCATATAGTTTTGTGTATATAACACAAAAGTTTCTCTGCCTGCTCTCAGCTCACTCTTGCTTTTATTCTCTATCGGTATAAAAAGACAGAAGGAATGAAGAGCAAAAGCGAGCATGGAAGAACCTTTTAAGCAAAGAGAAAAGCATCTATATGGAGAATATGAAAGAGAAGAGACGAGAGAGAGATGCACAATGTGGGCATAGAGAAATATATAGAGAAGGAAGAAGAAACTGAACGGCAGAGTTACTCTTGCCTCACCATATAGACGAAGAGAAGAGAGAGAGAGAGAGACCCCCAAATTTTGAAGCAAATGGCCAACTATAAATCCTAGCAATAAATTTTATTACCCCCTCGTCGAGCTCACTGCCATAAATAACGCACCTAAAAGTCAAACGCCGCGAATATAACCTTTAACCATGCTACTAGAAATAAAATGAATGAAACGAAAAAGAAGGAACGAGGACTGACTACAACATTCTGCCTTTTAGATGCTTGCATTTTTTGGGTACTGTTATGCCGCATATATATGATAATATAAAGAGAGAGAGAGAAGAGAGAGGCGATCTGTATCAAAGAAAAAAGTACAGAAAACTAACAGCACATGTAGCGTACAACAAGATGTAAAAAGGATCTGAAAAGGCTTTATAATACTTTCCCAGCCAGAAAAAAGAATAGCATGTTTTTTTGGAAAGAAAATGGAATATGGTTCCTTATTGGGGTGGTGGTTGTATATGTGCAACTGATGCTAAAAGAAATTCGTGGTGCTTGCGGATGGATCGTGTGTGGTATTGGTATATATGGTATGGTGACTCCTTTTTCTGCCTCTCCGTATTTTTGCCATCCAGACTTTTTTTATCATTGGAAGAGGCAGCGAGTTCCGAAAGACAGAATGAAGTACATCAGGAACGTGTACATAATCTAGGCAAAATGTGAGACGAGAGAAGAGGAGAGGAATAAAGTGAGGGCAAGCGAAAGAGATACATATATATAGAGAGAGAGAAGAGAAGAGGAAAGAGGAACTGCCTGAAGGTCTCGTTTCCTATCTTACTTCTTTTCACATCTTTTTTTAAGAAGAAGGTTCGAGGCTATTATATATTGCACAATATTTGTTGTGTGCACACTTACAAAACTCTGAAATAGCTGAGCACGGAGAAGAAGAAGTAGTGAAACCGGGTGATGATGTTTTTCCGTGGCAGAAACTCCTCATGGTGTACACATTTTTTCTGTTGGAGGTTGTTGGTGTGGAGAGAATTCCATACAATATTTTCATCTCACTTCCACTTCCACCCTATCCCACGTACAGAATGCATATATTGATGCTGAATAGTTCGAAATACGTGAGAGAAGAAGAAGAAGAAAAAACTATGTGGAAAAGTTTGAGGAGAGCAAAAGGAAACTGCTCACTATATTTTCTTTGTTTTATTCATGAGCTACACGGGTTAAACTTTTCATGTAGGTCAAAATTAACCGTATGTATGGGTGTACTTAGACAAGCGAGCATTGCAAAAAGGTGCAAACTGTCATCAATCAACTTATTTTGTGCATAATATATGGATATCGCACTCACTTAAACGTACTAAATAACCCTTAAAAATGTCACGTGATATGCAAGGAGAAAGTTTCGACTATACTTTATACAAAGAAAAACTATCGGGACGACCTTATCAATTTACTAGTCAAGTTCGTGCTAAAACCTTCTCTAGAACTAACCACAATGAATCTTTCGATGAGGTTAGTTCATATAAAATACATATCTGGTAAAACTCTTCCAAAGAATACTTTTTATAACGTTATTAAATCAATGGGTACTACTTAAATCTTTCAATTTTGGTATGCATATTCATGCATGCATATTATCTCAAAGGGGGAGGTAAAGACACATATAAGGAAAATATAGTTGTTACATAATATCAAAATCGTTTTAAGCATAATATTGAAACGCCTTTGATGGCATATGGAACGATGAAAATAGCAAAACGAAAACACAAGAGTTCAGAAGCCACCATCAAAATCCTTCCACGATAGGATTTCCCCGTTGGCTGTACAACAGGGTTTCTGAGTTAACTTTTTTTAGATTGAATTATTAGGAGCCAGCAACAAAGCATTTTCTTTAAAGGAAATTCATACAGTATAGTGTTGGGTAGGTAAAGACAAGGCCTTCCGAAACATTGCCATTTTTACGTGACATCCTTGGTCTGGTTATATAATGCACAAAGCAAAGCCAAAGCCCTTTTGACTTGAATGAAACTGCACTTACGTAGTGTGTGAGTAAAGAAATACACACACAGAAGTGGTCTTGATCCTTCCCGTGACGTTGCAGTCAAGGGATCGAGCTGCAATGAAATTCGAGGATTATATGTGAATATCCCGTTAAATTTTACGAGATACAAAATATAATAAGCTTCGCTCTTCTTACACACTAGATATATGTATACCACTTTGTGAAAAGAGTAAGATGTAATATGAGATAGACTTGTGCTGTAGTTCTCAACTGAAATCGCGTTGTGTGAAAACGAGACTCCACTTTTGCCTTCAGTTTTTGAAACTAGACAAGCAGTGTGTGGTAACATATACAAATGTTAATCATTGAACATTGGCCACCATCTAACACAGAATTGCTAGAGAGCAAATGCTTCAGTTCCAGTCTTATTCCGAGGGAATATATATAGCAAGGGAGCGTATCAACATCAGCGGAATTGGAAATCAGCTCCCATTTAAATGCCGAATTTCACGGAAGACTTGAAACGAAAACAAGATTTTGCTTCTGCCAACTATTTATACTGATGTTACTGTTGCTTTGGCTTGGCTTCCTTGTTTGGTAGTAAAATGAAACAGAATCATGATATGTTTCACAGCTAATTAAATGCATTTTGGGGAATTTCCAGGAAAACACAAATAGCATGCAATGTTTATGTAAGTAAAAGCGGAGAGAAACAAACCATTAAAAATACACATTGTGTCGGAGTAAACGTGACTACGCTTCCGTTCCATGTCAGTTTGGGAAACAATCCATGTTGTTGCATGCAACTCAAAGAAATATGTCTGTGTAATGTAAATTCATACAAGATTTTGAATTTTGTGATTTAGAGATTTTCATCGAGGTCAGAAACAGGTTTGAAAAAATAAGCACATATTATGTACCTGTTTTGAAACAACGCAACGTAGTCCCCACCAAACAAATAAATACGATTTAAAATTAGTCGATTCATGACAGTTTTATTACGATTAACTGGTCCAAAGTGACCATTCAAATTAATACCTTTTACAAAATGCAAATGTTTACAGCCTTTAAACAGTGATTTCCACAGCTCATTATAGTGGTTTCTATTCTACCGATAAAACCAATAAAGATATGCCTAATTAGGCTAAGCATGCCGATGATTAAATGAAATAGTTGGATGACATTGCCATTTCAAACAGTGAACAATCAGAAAGTTGCCAAAATATTCTTTTATAAGAAAATATGTAAGAAAGCGACTTTACTATTGATGACACAATAGTGCAGATAGGGATGACTATAACGGAAATGGAAAACAATTTCTTATGCATCACTTTTCAGGCTTCCTTTTCTAATAAATGGTGTTAGCCAAATATTTTTCTGTCCTTGCTTTTTTGCTATATAGAATTGTTTACTGTCAGTTAAAAGGGGCCGATCTAATGTGACTGTTTAAAAATTATTGTATGATAAAATAGTAGTTCTCCAAAGAGCAAAAACTGAGCCCAGAACAGATGTATATATACACAATGAAGAGCCTAAATGAGTAATTTCCAAGTTTTTGTGCTGATTCCGGCTTGAATTCGATACTTTCTCGCTTGGTAAACTTTCATTTCTTTTGCCCACAATTCTTTTCTTGAGTAAAAGTCATTTTCCATGATATCATTTATTTTTTCTCTCTTCTCTTTTTTCTTTCCACTGCTGTTGCTTTTTACATACTTTGACTCCTCCTTTCTTTCCCAGAAACCGTCATTGAACATTTTTTCTTGGCTGGTTGCCTCTGAATTTGGCCTGCCTCGGAGAAGTTCATCTCTCTCTGCACAACTGTTAGAGCAGGAGCAGCAGATGTAGTTAGGAGCTCAGAAAAGGAAAGCCAGGAAAGCGGTTGAAATATGCAACATTATATACAACAAACCAAGTTGGCGAGTCAGTAAAAGTCGAAATAGAAGCATAAAAGACAACACTCAAGGATCAGAAAGTTTTTCTCTCTAGCTACTCGCAGTAATAACTAGAAAGCGTAAAAAGAGGCAACGTATTTTTTCTTGATAATTTTCATAGTAAAATTGCACATATTTTGGCTCATTGCTGCTTTTTAGGCAATATCGTAACAGTAGGGATGGTATAATATGAGTTCTTATATGCTTAACTTCTTTATAGGTTCTGCATGGCTGCATTTGAGACTTTTACTTTACTTTTATATATTACATACTAAGATCAACAACAATCAGTGCACACTTCCCCATGTTACAACGACTTGAACTCAATTTTTTTCCTCTTTTCTATGAAAAAGCTTAATTTTCTTTCCACCATTTTCTCTCGTTTCAATACAGTCAACTATTTAAAGAAAAGGTCTCAAAGAACACTTGAAACAACTTTGCTCGTCAGAGAACTCTCAAGCTATTTCGTTTGAAAGTGGAGCGTATAAAGCGTAGCCTAAGTTTTTATGTATAGGGAACATTTGAAAAGAGCAGTTTTTTATTGGTCATTCTATTAAAGTCAGTATTTAGGGAAAACTGGTGTA
>JAANSM010001560.1:0-18033 GCA_036850725.1 Orchesella villosa
CTCTACAAGAGTAAATAGTTTTATATAAATTAAAAATGTTTTGTCCAACCCATCATTGTAAATGAATAGTCAATAAGTTTTCCGTAATGTGATTGCTTTGTCGTACACTATTTTCATTCATTCATGAATATATATAGTTACTGACGTCAGGTACCAATGCCAATGCCTTTTAAACTTTTAACTCAATTCAACTACAGTAGCAATCCAGTTGAACAAGATGATTTTACAATAAAAATGGGATGAAACAAACAATTAAATCGTACATAAAAATTCTGGATGTGGGAAGATTATCATTTGTAAGGTGCTGGTATGCAACAATGAAAGCCAACTAAGATTTTCAGATTATGATAAGCCAAGATCCTTCAAGACGAGACCACACTCGAAGTTGGAGCAAATTATTCAAGCATTGAATGCAATAACTATTGAGAGTTATGGAGTGATATGGATAGACAAGTGAAGACAAGATAATTATTATGGTATCATATTACATCGTCTTATTGTAATGGTAAATGTTATGATGGGAGAATGAATTCGAGTCTTTGTATTCAGTTCGCAAAAAACATTGTTTTTTATATGCCTACATGCTTGAATTGCGTTTCATTAAGGCAAAAAATATTAGGAAAATTCTTCCACTTCTAAAAAATTGAGCGGGGTAGTAAGACAATATGATACATTGAAATCATATGCATATAAAGTATGAGAAACTGCGTAAAACCTTAGTGCGATTCACCTGGCGAGAAGTTTAATTAATTTACTGGTCTTCTCCATGAGTGATAGATACATTCGCAAGACAAAAAAACTCCTCTTCAGTAAAAATAGGTATTGATTAAGTTTACGGTTGTGCGTAGGAATTCTAAGACTCTTACCACGTTTTTTACCAACGAATCCCTTCCGCCGTTCCGCCCCATCAAGCGTAAGAAAAACGGTAAATAGTAACTTTTAAGTATATTGTATAGTTCTGGTCATGCTGATATCCTTGGATGTTTGGCCCATCGTTGAGTCGATTTCGCAATAGTACATATAAAATGAGATGCAAAGTGTGAAAATGTAAAATGCTAAAAAAATCATGGAACAAAACGTGAAACATTTTTTCTTCAAACAAACTTAGTTTTTATTTAATGAATGATTCATTTTTGTCAATTTCGATATTTTTCACAAATATTCTTGTTGTTACTATTAATTTTTGTTGTTTTCATTTATTTATTTTCCGTACATAAACTTGTGTTGGTGATCTTATAAGTACAATAAAATACCGGAGAAAATGGATCAGTTTTTATACTTAAATTATTTTGTTTGCAATACAACACACCAAAACAACATTCTATTGACGTAACTTTACACGAAAAAGTACACGCATAGTACATGAATAATAATATTATTAATATTGTATTAATTGATATATAGCTATAGATGCTATAATATATACACTTGTTTCTCTACTGTACACCTACCTTTTTACTGTACATGTACAAGGAGACGCGCGCAGCTAAACATATATTATGTCTATTACTAATTTTCCATTTTTACTCTTACACAAACTATATATCGTTCACAACATATATTCAAAACACGAAACGTAGTGTAGCAGCACAACAACACGTTACTTCAAGTACGCACGCATCATACACATATAATAATAATATATTATATATTATTAGCCTTTTTTTTAATAAAAATGGTTATGAGACCACCTACAGATAGATCTACTTATTGATACACAAGTAGTTTTTGGCTTTTATTACTGCAGAAATAGAGCCAACCTACAAGTTTACCTTCTTCTATCAATGTACAAACAATAAATCACTTCATCAGCTGCAGTCAGCACACGAAATGCAACTCATAATGATAATGATATACATAATACATACTTTCATGAAACACAAAAAAAAACCTAGCGAAACGCTGCGCTCTAATATTTTGCCGAGACTTTTTTTTATCCCCTTCGCTATTACAACCAACGACAACGACACAACGTAACTAATAATACATTTTTGGATATATAAAGGGGGGTTCGTTGATAAAGAAGAAAATGATTTCGCTACTATATACTCCAGGATACGCGTAAATTGTATATAATATTATTTTGTATTTCTGTTATGCAGACGACAATACAACATGGATATATATTATTGTTCCACTCAAATTTCAACTTACACACACACACACACGTTTACTCATCATATTTCATTTTTCTCTATCGTACAATATACTACCAATAAAATTAACAAATACACACACATTTTATCTTGACACTTGTCAATTACCAGAAACCTAAATACTATCTACCTGTAATATACCAACATTTTATTCTTATTTAATGGAGACTTATAATTTATAAGCATGATGATCATTGTATATAGTTACTTCAAGTTTCTTTTTTCATATCCCTGACTCTTGTAACCGTTTGTTTGTAGTTTGACATTTCTTTTATTATTTTGCTGTTTTTTAGCTATCTCTCTCTCTAAAATGCAGACGAAAGCTTACTACATGAAGAATAAAGAAGGAAAAAAACTACATTGCTATATTTTTTTACTAGGATTTTACTTGATATACTGATGCATTTTACCAAATATTTTTCATTGATTGCCTACGTATGATCCATCTCTATTTTAGAAGACTATGTTTTTCTTTCCTGAATATAATGTTGTATAGTTTATAGTATATATAGTAAATTGCAATACACATAGTATATAGTATATAGTGTTGAATAATCCAATATGAGTTTTTCAATTTTTAAACAAGAAACTAGTTCTCAGTTCACATTGGAAATCTTGGTGGCCAATTGAACTTTTTTTTAAATATATTTTTTGTTGGAGACATAAGAAGTAGACTGCATTTTGCTTTAGTACACACACAATACACAACGTAGGTGTTATTTTTTTGCACTTGTCAACTTAAAACAAACGGATGTTGGATGAAGGAGGTTTATAATAATATATAAAAAACGTCAAAATTTGTAAAATTTACTGTTTTTTGGTTTCATTCACCGTCTGTACTGTTGCTCAGTCAGTGCTCGCTCGCTCACAGGATCTTTATCGTTGACCACTAGCGTTTGCTGGGTTGTATCGCGATCTGGAAAAAGATGGAAAATAAACCTTGTTAGTTAAGAGCTTATAAGTAACGTATGATGAAATCGGGTTAAAACTTTTTGTCCTTAGTAAATCTAGAGACGTGTATTTTACAGCACATGTGGAACTGAGAATGCTACGTACGCAATGAGAATTCCTAAAATTGCATGTTTATCTGCGCAGTTATCAGCGTATATAACAATAATATATTCACTAAACACACTCGTTTAAAAGGGAAAGGTGTAAATAAGCACGGCACTTATGCTTCTACTAAACAGTGCGCTAAAATAATTAGACGGAAATTCCCAGGTTTTTATGGCAATTGTTGAATAAAATGAAAAATTGGTAGTCGGCATCACCAATTAGTATAATATATAGTAGGAAGGAAGGTTGTGGCTAGTTTTTGAGCGTGTGTGCGTATGCATTCCATAAATTCATATGTTTTTACATTTTTTATTTCAGTTTTCATCAACCAATCCTGAAAACTGTAAAACCTGATATGAATAAAATATATGGTTTGAATTATTGCTAAACAATCTTACTTCAAACTTTTAATAATGCTCAGTTTATGGGTGGGAAGTAATGGGAGCTCACGCTAAGACTAAGCACAAAAAAATCTCACAACTTGGCCCTTATCATAATTGTTGTTACCAGTGCAGTACTTTACATTAGTGCTAAATAGTGATACAAACGATAATTGCCTCAAACCATCATCAACATACACAAAATGGAAGTACTAAAAGGAGACATACATGTTGTTTAGTCTTAAACGGATGGAAAGAACAAGAACATTCCCATTAGCAATTCTTCGGATTTTCATATTTTTATTTGCAAAATACAAAACTAACATGCAACGTCCTTTTTGTCGTGAGTACCCATTCTTGTGGTCACTATTTTTGACGTGGTTAGCAGGTTTAACGGAGGTAGGTAGGTACGTAGGTAGTTGGTAAATAGGCAAGTTCTGTTTTTAATTTGATTAATTAAAAACTACTTCTCCTGTAATCATATCTACTCATATGCGTCTGTCTATACGCCGACTGTCATATAACTCATTCCCACCCTGTTTAATCAGTTAGCTTGAGTGTAACCAGCTGCTGTTGCCTCTAGTGTCTTGCTTTTCCTATATAAGATAATGATACAGACTTGACAAGGAGGAACTGGGATGGGAGGGCTGAAAGAAGGATAACACGGTGTACACAACTATCTCTCTAACCCTTTCTTTGTGTGTTATTTACGTATCAGTAGTTTGTTTAGCAAAATAAATAATATTTATATGAAATAATTAAAAAAGCGGAGAAAAAGAGAATCCTTTTATAGGAATATACAAAAAAAAAGCAGCTTCAGTACAACGTTAGATGAGAGCCCGAGATTGGAGCTATCTACGCTGGTTGTCAGTCACTCAAGCCTTGTCTTTCCGGCCAGTTGTTGATAAAATCGGTTTGAAGTTTGTTTAAAAAGGGCAAGACTTGAGACGAGACTCAACTAACTCAACTCTGCCTCAAGAATTTAACTCGGACATGCTTCAATGCTCATATGTAATATGAACACACTTCGCATTTTTACAAAGAAGTTGATATGAAAGCGCGGCGATGTGAAGTGAAGATCACTCATTGTATCATCATCATGATCATCATGTTACGCTCAGGTCAGCGAAGCATTAGCATACCATTTTAGCACTCGTTTTAATAAATCCAACTTCGATCCAATATTACAAAGCTCTCAGAATGAATTTCATATTATGCATGAAAATATAGAAGGAAGAAGAAGAAGACGGCACAAGTTTATGCATATTTTGCAAATGCTACTTGTGGTGTTATGCATATTTTAAATCAACTTTATCATTCTCTCTCTCAGTCTAGAACTGATCCACTAGCTCTATAGCTCTCACTCCGCTATTTACATTAATCTTATGCTGTCGAGTGTCAATGCATTGAATATAAGAAACAAAAACTTGTTAAAAGTCTATACATAAAAGTCGGTTTCTTATTCCAAAGACGCACCTGGTTGAGACAAGAGAAACAGAAAAAAATGCTTCGTCGGTCAAGCCCAAAAAATTCTAAAAGTCAGTTGAACATACTCGAACAAAAATTACTAGCAAAAAAAATAAGGGAAGTTAGCAAAACTATCTAAAACATGGTGATGGTAAAGGAAAGGGAATAACAAAAAAAATACCGCATTGATGATTTGATTACTCTGTAAAAGCTTTAACTTTAAATCAAAATCGAGCGTAATCTTACACCCAAAGCGGTTTCAGGAGGAGGAAGAAGGATATAGCGTGAGCGTGTTTAACATGTGTCTATATCTATACTAATATATAGTAATATCTGAATTCATAATAACGTTTTCAACTAATGCTTTTCTTATGTTTTATGATATCTAGCTTCTTGTCTTTTTAACTGGATGAGGAAAAGAGTGATTGCAGTTCATCTCTTGATGTTTTTACCAACAGATTTTTTAGCTACCAACCATCGCCATCGTCATCATCATCATCATCATCATCCACAATCCTTAACTAGATACACTTCACGCACTTGTACATGTGTTAAAAATGGACAAGCTGAGTTACATGTTTCACTGATAATACAAAAATTCGTTGTCTTGATATAATTACCAGCTAAAGCCCTCCTCATTATCTCAATCTACATATTATATATATACATATTACGTATACAGTAATGGCGAGCCCATCCGAAGCTCATGTTTCAACGAATACAATGTATGAGATTCCTCCTAAAAAATTTGCACAGCTCAACGTTTTCGATGATAAGTCATGTACAGCCTCTCGTCTTGTGATACTCTTCTTAATTGGGTTGTTGAAACATAATACTTGTTCAATATAATAGCATAGCACTGATAGTATTACAGAAGGGTGTTACTTTAATGAAAAATTATGTGGTTTTTTCAACCAACTTTTCATCTTTGAGTGTATTTAGACATTTTTAAATATTTTCTTGGTGATGAAACGGTATGACCTCATGTTGCCTATTATTTTCATCTAAAATCGAAAACATAATGGTAATTCACTCATTCATTCAATTATCAAATTCAAATGTATTTTCTTCAATTGATTTGTGTGTGCATAGCACTTTTGGATTTGATTAAAATTTCTTAGCCCGTCGCTTCCTTTCGTATATTTATATTACAAAGGAGCGATGAGTCTATGCCTAATCTTGAGAAAATCTATGTACTCCTCAAAATCCATACCATGACTGCAATTGGGAAGCTAGTCTACGCCTACTTGATTTGATGAAATCCAATCGCCATGTGCAAGTCGTTTGCAATAACTTGTCTGACCAATACCTATACTCATCTTGTTAGTAGTTATATTCATATGCTAATCTGGTAGATACACACACAAGCAGAGCTACGTCAGGTTTGTCTGCAAATATAAATATATAAACCTTCTCATATTTCTTCAATCGAATGTTAAATGAGAAGAACATGCCGTTCCTCAAGGTAAAAAATGGGTGCTGAGAATGTTGATGGTGATAGCTACATGTAAATGGAAGGCTTACGCAAAGTATTATCTTCCCCAACTCCAAACGCATATGGTTGATTGTTGTATTCTGTGTGCAAATTTCAGCGCGTATTACCGTATACCGTACTGAGACAAGGCAAAATTGTCAAATTGATGATGATTTTTTATGGTTCGAAAGTCAGTCTAAGTCGGTTACAAGAATGATCAGACCATTATTGTCATACGTGTCTCTGCAAACTGCAAGCCATTGTTGAGATTCACAATAACTTGATAAACAGAATGTGCCAATGTTCGGTAGCATAAAAATACAAACAAGTTGTCTTGTAAGGTAAATGCAGAAAATAGACTGTCGCATTATTAGGCGATAGTGATGACGATGAGGATGACAAAACTTGCTGATTGTTAAGTCATAATTGGGAGAGCCAGACGTACAAAAATGATTGACAGGTGGAGAGATGGGAAATGACATGCAAATTTATTCACTTGTTTTCCTAAAACAAAACATGGTAGCATTCAATGTAAAATTCTTTTATGCATATCACTAGTCACGAAATGTCATGTAGGCAAAAACCTTGATTCTCTTTTGGAAACAACATTTAGCAACATCGAGAAGAGAAGGATATGGAGAAAGGTTACTTCATCAGAATATTTGGTATTTAAGACTATACAGACGAATGAAAATGATGGATACGATTTTGACCTACATCAATGCACCCACAAACCCACACACATGTTTAGGTTCTCAATTGCACAATTATGATTGTTGTGGTTTTTAGCATAATAGTTGTTGTCGCGTATATAAATACAAGTAATGCATACGTAGATATAATTATGGTATAAATATGCCTGATAGAAAAGTATCGAATCAATGTTGCGTTGCGCAGTGCAGTATGCAGTGTTCTGGGACGGTGACGCCGTCCATGGGAAATGCGTTTCATCTGTATTTTCTATTTAACAATAGGTATTTAATGCTGTACATAAAAAAGCTAAGTCAGATCGCAATTCGCAATAAATGGTCTAATAATGATTGCCACTTGACACCTGATACCAATTGACGTAGTTGCATGGTCGAATTTAATATAAACAAATACAAAAACTGAATTTGCAAATATAATTTTACTTACTTATGATGACCGTGATGATCTTGAGCTTGAGACTGAGATGATGCTTGCTGAGCTGCTTGCCTCTGAACTATTTTTCTTGTTTTTCATTCGACGATTTTGGAACCAGATTTTTACCTGCAAATAAAATCAATTCGTTAAATTTCGAAGAACACGCCATATGTTTACAAAATTGCTTTGAAGGGAAGGGGACAGTAACTCATTTTCTCTTGTATGGGTAATATGGGACGAATTTCTCATCGTATAAATCGTATATATTGTAAGTAGGTGCGAGTGAGCTCGGTACAAACGTACAATATTTCTAAATATTGAAGGAAAAGTAAAATAGTTGACCGAGAGTCAGTAAATGAAATCTATTTTGGTAGGACTGCTACTCCCATGCAAGCAGTAGTCCTTTTCTAGTCAATTGCAGAAAAGTAATATGAGAGGGAGCAACGAATTAAAAGTGGAAACCAACAAAATTCAACACGAACGAACCTGTCTTTCAGTGAGATTAAGATTTCTTGCTAGCTCCCATCTCTTCTGTTTGGAGACGTAAGCATTAAATAGGAATTCTTTTTCCAGTTCCAACGTCTGGAATTTGGAGTATGGCTTCCGTTTCTTCCGAACTGTCACGTTCCCCGTCCATTCCAGAGGGTTTGAGCTCATAGGAACTCCTATACATAACAAACAAAGTCAAGATACTCTTTTAGTAATTCATTTAGTTTCAACTTCAAACACACAAGTGAGCAAGAGAGAAAAGCGATAGCAGACAACATTTTCTAAGACTCAATAGGGATCTACTGAAGCAGCCAAGCGTTTAAAGGAAAAAAGAGGGCGATACACATACAAGGAGAAAATAAGTTGACAAGAAAAAGAAAACTCCTACAGCAAAAAGGGAAAATGAAAGGAGAAGAGTATCAAGTCAGTGGTATTAACAGGCATATAAGACATGACAAAAAAGCTGCAGATACAAATGGAAAAACGTATTAGAGAGAGCAAATACAATTTAGTAAAAATGCCAAAAGACAAAGAGACACCGCCAAACGTAAATACATTTTTTTGGGGGGAGTTGGAGTTGAGTTGTGTAAAAAGCATCATATCTTCTTCCTCTTTACTTGGAGCTTAGAATGGGTATATGTGTCAGTTAAATTAACTTTGTTAAGTACTTTCTAAAACAATTTATAAAAATGGAGAATGATTTGACTTTTGCTGAAAACATCTATTTTTCATTTGCACACTCGTCAAACCCCTATAGACCATAGATGACTATGATGATGATGATGATGATGTGAAAGTATTTCACTTAGTGCTTGTAATTTTTAATCAAGAAAATGCATTTCTTTTTTAGAATGTGATTTCTTTAGCAAAAATCTGAACATGAAGTTCAACACACATTTGCCTAACTACATCGGGAAGATATGAATGTTTCGCAGCAAAGATATCATTCATTGTTGTAAAAGCAAAAGAGCCTGAATAAAATTGTATTATCATATCACACTTCCATCCACTTCAAATAGGAATCAAGACTTTGTCTCGCCATCCATGAAAAAACTGATCTTGGAGATGGAGACACTGTAAATTAGGATCTCAAACTGACAAAGGTAATCCTCAAACTAAGACTGTAATGCTTAACCTTTCATATTTTGTAATGTCAACTGCTAATTCCACACGCTTAAGTTTGGGCAAGACCCCATTTTTATTCATATTGATGCACGTGACGCAAAGAATGCGTTTTGGACAAAAAGCATGCGACAAAAAACGGAACATTTCTTGTACTCCATCAAAATCTAATCCGAATCTATGACTTAGCTCTAACGATAAGGCTTAAGAAGAGAGACGGTCTGGAGAAGAAATGGAATTTCTTTTAGTTCGTTTTCTCATCTCTCTCTCTCACTCTCACTCCCTCATTTCATTTCTATGAACTATGGCGTTCTTTTGTGAATGCTTATAGAAGTTCTAAGTGATTGGGATGAGCAAATCAACTCCAGGCAAAAAAGATGACTCCAGTTTCCAGAGCAGTTGAAGCAATAGTATTACCAAACAGCTTACTACATTACAGAATTGTATATAGTAAGCAGCACATATAGTTATCTCTATCTCGTTCGTTGACTTATAAATCTACAAGTTCCTTACCAAATGATACGGTTGAGAAGAAGGGAAAACAAAAAAGCGAGTAAATGAACAATGCACATTTCCCCAGAAATGAAGAGACAATCTGCTTGTCGTATGCAACAAGGCGAACTAAATCTATTTCATTCTCTGATGATGACGACGAAGATGATGATGATGATCATTTCTCCAACACCATTACACAAAGTACCACCTTCCATTTCTATTTCATTACGTAGGGCAGTTCCTAAATGTATGAATTCTCACTACTAGAATGGTTGGTGAGTGAATTTCAACTCGCTCTCTCTCTCTGAATTCAACGAGCTAAACATTCTGTTTGTAATAATGACTTTCTCTTTGAAAAATGTTTAAAGGGAGAACTCTCACTCCCATTTTGAATATCCGTATATAGTGATGAGACTGAGATAGGAACAAAGGAAATGGAGTGCTTTTTAAAGGAATGCATCTTAATTTAAAACCAGCTCGTACCCAACTAATCAATTTAACTAGACTGCACTTTACAGTAGGGATCTATGGAGAATGACGTCAGTAAATTGGCTAATCGGAGAATAATCCAAACTTGCAAAATCTGATTCCAGAAGTGGAAATTCAATTAAAGCAAAAAGCTAAGTCTAGGCTGAGACGCTAATTAATTAGGTAAATTCATGACTGAATGCAATACTAGGCCTGTCCTCGTATCCCCGTAGCGAATATCAGCCAAGTAAAGCTTCATCAATGTTCCATCTACGTATCCTACTGCATGAGCTGCATCTAACAAGTTACTTTCAATGACGCCGAAGTTATACTTTAGTTTTGTATTTAGAAGATTAAACAGCAAACAGTTGATAAAAATGAAGCATTGACATTCAGGTGACTATTGCTTCATTCTTTTCTGAATGGAAGCCTTCAAAAATGGTTCTATTTAGCTGGATTTGTAATGCAAACCTGAAGTCAGAAGTTATTTATAAAAAAAGTGTACAAGGACTGTGAGATACTTGCAAAAGAAGATTAGTATCTCATTTGGGAAAAATCTTCTACTCGAATATATATCGACTTTCCTATACAGTCAAAACTACGTGCTACGTACAGGGATACATGAGACAGGAATCGTACACAACAAAATTATACAAAATGACAAGGGAAAACGTGCGAGGGAGAGATACAAACCAACAACCGTTTCGCCAAAAGAAAGTAACTTTATTTTGGAGAATATTCCTGATTTGAAATTCAATGTTCCCTGCTCATATGTGAAGATCCAGATGTCTCTCCATTCATTTAGAATTTCGACGCTATCTGTACATCCTGGAAATTCCTGCAAGCACGAATAGAACAACTGTTCTTATAAAGTCACTACAACAAAATTCTTTTTTCTTTCTCTCTCTCTCTTCTCCGTTTCTTTTTTTAGTCAACTAAAATCGTGCGTGATTTTGTCCGCTTACTTGAAAGATATGAAGAGCCGTGCTGAATGAAATGGTCGAATGTGTGCTATCATCTGTGACAATGAATTTTTCGTTTTTCTTTGTAAGTCTACCGTTGTTATTTTTTTTGAAAAGGAAAATACCATCATCCTATTTAAAGAAATATATGTATTTTTTGTAATCCACCGACTTACTTTCTTTCTTTCCTTGATTCTTTCACATGAGCAAGTTGGTAGCACACAATGCAAGCCGTCGTACAGTTGTGTGAATACCCTCAACTTTCCTTTCCCCTCTATCCACACGAAGCTATACACCACACACTATGATACTTTCATTCCCAGTGGGAAGCTAAGTCCGGTTTATGCAAAGCGTGTAAGGATTTAGAAAACAACAAAAATCTGAGCATTTGGTTCCATACTCCTAGCGCGTTTCTACCGTCTTATCACATTTTGAGTATCAACTGTAATCCTCACAGTCNTTTTGAGTATCAACTGTAATCCTCACAGTCAACGAAACGTTCTTCCGAAACTTGGGATAAATTAGATAGCTTTATGCAAATATAAACGCATTGGAATACTTTTAACTTGTTAGGGAAGCATTGATCGTGTCAAATACCAACTCAACTTCAACTCTTTCTTTGATAAAGCTACTCCAAAAAAAATAACCAAGAAATATATCCAGCAAAGAAAAAAACACCAACCAACTACAACAAAGCATATCATTTTTTCAAACCACTAAAGAGTAATGTATATATGAACATGAACAACGTACGGTAGTGATAGACTTCATCTCTACTTTTCCAATGCCCCTGTGCTGATCCGAGCTCTACAAAAAGGGAAACAAGAAAAATGGGTTCCTTTAAGATAATGAACACATCATACCAGACCAATTTAGAAAACAATGATGGTTACCTCATGACAAATTGAATGCATACATAAATACCACTTCAACTCAACAAACAACAAAAATAATATGTTAAAAATGGAGCTTCAATTCTAACAAACCAACTTGCAACGACATAAAAAAAACCCATCATCATGCAAACATCAAACTCAAACTGATACCGCAACCCCAGCTTCTTATCACAGGTCATAAGTATTATTGGAGTAATGACAAGAAACCATTTAGACCAGACCGCACCTTAATTTTCTTACTAGTTTCATTAAGGATATATATCATAATATAAATGGACACAAATATTAGCTTTCATTCAGCACTAAAGTAATCAATTGATCCAACCCCGACAAAATGGTCAATTTACACGTAATAATATAATCACCTTGTATATATTAAATGGGAAAATGAAATGCCTATCGGCACGCTCACTTGAATTTAGGAGGAATGGAATAGGTAAGTTAATAAAATTATATGCATATTATCTAAAACTGCATTGTGATTCTATAAAAGCAAAGCATCATATATATAAAATCTATTTCAACCCCGGTTCTTTCGCTTCTCTCGTGGATTTTGGATGTATATATTATTATACGCGTCTAGGTGAATAAGTACGTCTACAAGAAGGAACAAGGTAAGCAATAACAATAATAATAATCATTATGCTTGTTGGTAACAGCGGTTTTGATGGTTTATTTTATGTTACTGTTGTCGCTGACGATGGCTCAGATACTACATTGTGGCTTGCATTGAATGAAAAAGGGAAACATCGCCCAAGCCAGAGAACAGGAACAGAATGTTACTATTTTTTAAATGTAATGTGTGCTTACGTAAGTAGTACCACTACATCACATGGAACGAGTAAAACGAGCTGGCTTAATGTACCCCAACTTGAGAGTGTAGTTGAATGCATGCATTTTTGTCATAAATTCTTCCTCAAAAAAAAAGTTGCGTTTACTTATGCAACAGTGAAACTATCTTGTGAGTTCTTTGAATATGTTGAATGTATGGAAGTTGTTATCATCCATCACATATCACCCTGATTGTAATGTGCATCTTAGATCTATCTATATCTTTGCTCACATTAGGATGTAGTAGAAAAGTAGTTGTGTACTTCTCGAAAAATGTCTTATTTCGTTCCTCTCGTCATTGAGCACTACTCTGACATGATTTTGTGATGTGTTATGTCAGTAATAGAGCCTTTTAATGGGAAATTTTACAATCACTTTAGTGCCTAGTAAGTGCTCATTTTTCTTTGCTTCCACTTGTGTGTGCTATGCAGAAATTGCATTATATAAGCAAAGCATATACACACACGCTGCTGCATCCCTCCACTATCAACTATTTCTGACACTCAAACTGTACAAGACCTAAATTATGCATGGATTTATGTAACGAGAAAAGAGCGAGCTGGTTGTAAGTACATAAAGAACGTGCACATGTAATTTATGACACAATTAAAACCATCATATAATGCGTGCCAAGTACATATATGTACTATATATGTTGCAGTTTGTTAATTCAAGACCATTATGTGAATGAATTTACTTCATTGTTTACATATTTACAATATTACATTGCATTCAGTTGCTCTTCTACACATTTATTTTCAATTGCTTTCCTTTGGCCAAAGAGAGTTAGAGAAATCAAATCGGAAAGTTGTCTGTCACCTTAAATACACAATAAAACTCACAAATCAATTTGATTTACAACATTAACTAAAACATCTTTTTAGAAATTCCTTGAGCTTTACAGCTTTTTAGTTTTACTAACCAATTTGAAAATTAAACTTGGTATTGATATAAAGGCACAGTCTATTTCGATGTATGTTAAAGAAGTTGCACGACTAGCAAATAGTCAATTTGCAGCATCTCATAATGCTCCGTAAGGTTCAATAGGTTCATGTTAGGAAAACACTCATGGCAAATGGAGAAAGCTCGATGAATGATGTTCTCAATCAGTGAATTATTATCTAGCTGTATAATGACTTGTTAATGCGTTATCTTCTATGTTCATCCACGCCTTTTCCGTTTTGTAATGATACGAATCAAGTTCCAGCCGCATCGAGAGGCCAATGGGCAAGGCTGGCCTTAATTTCATTCATCATAAAAGTACTTATAAATATCGTATGTTGATAATGATTCATCAAAGGATTGCCGGCTCATGCCCTACTACACTAATTGCATTGCAGAACTAAATCTCTGTAACAAGATCATTTTCATGAATGAATTACGAATTATAGTAATTCCATCGTGATCTATCTGACCATGGTATTTACACATATATAAATTGTTAGGCATGAAGTCATGATCTGACAGTTGCATTCCGTTTAAAAAACTCGAAAATTAGTCAATGAATGCACCAGAACACTAAAACATTTTACTTAGTGCTTCAGATCCATTACGACCTTGCATAGCTTTGTAAAAATTTGTGAAACATTTCCTTTATGTACTATAAGAATACTTAATCTTGGGATTTATAAGCCGACAAGGGCTATAATGTGTTGCAAAATCTACTTTAATTTGATGAGCGCTGCAAAACTCGTTAAAACTATGGGTATCTTGATATTATGCTAAACAGTTAAGATTAAAGTCTATGCAATACATGCCATCTTGATGATCTATTGTTCAATCGTCAAATCGATATGGTTAAAAACAGGAAGTAGTTTAGAAGCGATGGCAGTCTGTCTTTCTGAATTATGTACATCACTTTTTTTGCATTGTAACAATCATACCGCGCTGTTTGATCTATACAATGTATTATGGGGATTAATTTCAAAACTTTTATCGAATTACATTGTATCACAACAAAAAAAGAAGCATTTAAAACTTAAAACAAGCCACTTGGGCAAATCATGTCTGCTGACCCGACTGTTATGAAAAACTAGTCTATTCCCACGATTTATAAAGTCTAGTGAAAATTATGCAACTTTTATATTCGATATTGTTTTGTCTAACAAGTTCAGAATTACACAGTGGAAAATAATGTAAAAGAAACAAGAAGAAACCACAAAAAATTGCTACGTGCATGCTTAATAACTCGTCTTTTCACTCAGCAGAGCATTCCTTTCATCTTGTTTCAAACAAAATCAAGCTTGTTTTGTAAGTTGTTTTTAGAAATCAACAGGGTGAACACGAGAATCGTTTTGCTGTTCATCATTCGTATGCAGAAAACTTATTGACTACGTCCATAACGTGAATCATAAGCACCTAACTTATGTAAAATATTTCATGAATCCAAAACAAACCTTGTTCCGTGTTTCCTGTGTCATACAAAATAACATACAAAAAAGTAATAAATAATATCAACTAACATGTTCTTATTTCCATATTGATATGCAGCAACAATACAACAAAAAATAACGATATGATATCGCTACACTTCCAATGCCAACTGAAGGCAAGATTAATGAAAGAACTGCCAGAGGATGTTAATATAAGGTATACGTGAAAATGTATAATTTAGCTAGGACTTTACAGTTACTTGGTTCTTGGTTTGTTGTGGAGGCGGGCAATGTTCATACTAAAAGTTAGTTGTTATAGGCTTTCATAGTCCTCCCGAACAATGTCTGCATACCAACTATTTGTCAATTGCTATACTTGCCTTCCTCCATTTGTATAGCAACTACATGAGCAATGGGAATGGTAGAAGTATAACATTTGGCATAATAATGCATGAACCACCTCCATCACCACAGAACCATATTCCGAGGCAACATAATTCAAATTAGATTTTGACAGGGATCACGAGTCATCACAGCAAGGGTCGAAATATGTATATATTATATATGTGGTGCAATAATGCACATATTTTTCTTAGTTTGAATTTTTGGTCGAACCCTTTCAGAAAAATTTAAGCTGGTTTGGTTTCTTCCCAAGTGCCAAAAGCGGTACATGATGTGCATTATTTGGAAGACTACAACCACATTTAACATTGAACATTGCTTTTCACATATTTTTACGTTACTCATCCATATTCCTCTACAATCTATAGCATTACTAGATCCACATACTTTCGATCTAAACTGAAGTAACGCAAACACTTGATGTCAGAGACACTACGTACGGGTACACACATAGAATTTCATGCCCATGAAATGATCCACCATAAGTGGAATTTACATTATGCGGGATAATATCATGGGAACGAACGGGTTGACATTCAATTTTTTTTCGTTGGAAATGTTCAAATAAATTCCCCAGCAAAAAGCTATTTCCCATTTGTTTGGTGTGGATGATGATACCTCTTCTTCTGCACAATATATGCGTTTACACTTTCCCCTTTCTTAGTTTGCATCACAGCAAAAATTCTTTCTCTATGGGGTTGACAGTGTAACTTATGGGTTTTTGCTATTTATGCAAGACTTGAGAGAAGTGGGGATGTTCTCTATTCTGCGGGAAACTTATTACAAATGCTTTGATATGCATGCAAAGTTGTGCATCCTTCTTTTCTTTTTAGACTGGATAATGAATGAGCTATATCCATCCGCACCCTATTCTTGAGTAAAGCGCATCACGCGTTGTGTTCCCAATGCCCTTTTTTCTGTCTTCCTACTTACAAATCTTCTCTTGAAACCTAAAGCACTCACTCTTCTCAGTTGTAGACATTTTTTTTCTTAAATCCAGAATAGGAAATGAGGTGAGAAAATACCTATGCTCTAAATACATATAAATCTAAAACGCGGTTCCTTTTTCGTTCCTCATTTCCCTGCTCATTACCGGTTGTAAATATTTACTTAGGTAACACAAAGCAGCAGCGGGAGTCCGAAAAGGTGAAAGGCTTTTTGGGAAGCTTGAATGTCTTAAAAAGTGCCCAATATAAAGTATATATATCTGTTGTGGCCACAGAATGGAAGGGAAAATGAAAGGAGTAAATATGCATACACATGAATGCAAATCTACTTCAGTATGGTAATAGATTTTGTTGCCTGCTCGTGACATAAAGGAGAAAGAAAGGAGAGAATTGCAAGGAAAATTTAGCTGTTTAAATATATCAGCTTGTTTATGTACTTAGGATGATTTTCCAGCAGTCCTTTTGTCTTTGTCGGTTTGGTGTGTGTCATCTAGAACAGCTAGCGAGTAAAATGCGGAGAGAGAGGATGTTTAAATTTTTGTCTATCAGTCAGGCCATGAACGTACTAGTGAGTATTCTCATTCTCAGTCAGTTAGAAACAGAAGCGAGCGAGGAAAGAAACCAACTTCTCCATTGCTTCTTCATCCACATATATTTTTTTATTCGTGTTTCAGGGTCCAATCTATCTTGATCCGATGAATAATAGATGAGATTATTCAATGAAAATGGAAGGAAACGAGGAAGTTCCCGTCTCCAAACCGATGCTACTGATATGGATTCAAATGTCCACATGGATTAAAAAAGGATTCGTTTTTTTGTGATGTGACTCCGTGACTGTATATGTAAGTGCATGAGTATGTTGCGTTTTTTATGTCTCCCAACTCAAGTCTCAACTTCGCCTACTTAATAATATTGAATTCAAAAGTCAAAAGTCTAGTAGATATCTTTTTAAACTTTACGTAACCATTGAATATTTATACTCGTTTGGATCCTTCAACTAATGCAATCCTCCGAACTAGAATTTATTTTTCATATGAATACAAACCCCCTGACTTTTTTTGGTCTGATTGACAGTTACTACAAGCGTTGGGGTGGTATGATATGCTCAGCATATATATTATGCAAGTCAGTAAACATATAGTTGCATATAAATAAGAATTTTATGAAGGTGTACACTTCTCTTCAGCGTGGAGAGCAAGTTAAGCACCCGCAGCTCATAATTTTAAACTGCCAAAAAGGATCCAAAAGTTACTACTGCTGTTTTCATGCTAGTCGATATATCTATACATCGATATATATCTAAGGTATGATATAGATCATTAGTTAATTCAAGTTTAAAATGGTAGAAAAATGTGCACAAAAACCTTTAAGGTCGATAGGTCCTTTTGATT
>JAANSM010001561.1:0-18024 GCA_036850725.1 Orchesella villosa
AATCTCTTCAAAGCATCCTTTCACTTGATCAAAGCTCACTTTGCTATCAATCGCGTAGACAAGAAGAAATGCGTGTGCGTTGGCAATTGAGAGTCGTCTCATGGCAGGAAACTGAAAGTCACCGGCCGTGTCCAAAATATCCACTTTTAGTGGAATGGACGGACCAACATCAAACTCATGACTGTACAAATCCTCAACTGTAGGCTTGTGCTTTTCTGGATATTGGTTAAAAAGAAAACGTTTCACAATCGCACTTTTCCCCACATCTGGACCCCCCAACAGCACCAACCTAGTGCGATCCGTGGAGTCTACCATTTTCCTCTAATTTTCCTCTCAGCACAAGTAGTAAATTAGCTGGTAAAACTGATGTTTATGATGTGAATAAATTACTTCAATTTGTTAACACGCACTTATTCACGTAGTAATACTGAAGAACATGTGAGTAATATATGCAAATATTTAGCAAACTTTCACTTTCTTCGAATTTTAGCTGAATTGCTCAATTTTATCTTGTATTCTTGCTCACAATATTGTCCTCATTACTTAGAAAGTATTTAAATTTCTGCGTCTCACTTTTCCCCAAAAAAGTTTTCAGAGCAAAACTTTTCATTTCCAAACATGTTGTTTATATTATTTTACGCAGTTTCACAAACTTTTCTGAGATACAAAAACAAAAAATTTCCTGTTGGCAGCTCTTCTTTCTCTAACCAATAGCTTTTCACCTACTTTCACCACACAAACACAATTGTAATTAGAACACCGTTGGCACACAAACTTGTTTTTCGATCCAAATAATTACCTTTCATGCATAAACAAATTCACTTTACATATGAAAGATTGACATAGCGAATAACTCTTCCATTAATGAACTGCTCACAGCAGGAAACATCAGAATCCGAATCACATTCCCTTGAATTTGCATAGTCGACAATTTCCCATCACTTTTATCTTCTTCCCTCACACACTAATGCACTTTGAATCATATGGAAAGGAAGAGCCGAGAGATAATTCCATCATTTATTTAATTAGAAGGAGCTTAATTAAAAGTGGATGTTGGAGGAAATCCAGTGAGGCAATTTTGTTTTTGATTGCATGATTCCCATTTACGACATCCTAGGGGGAATATAATTTGCGGAGAAAATGTTCAACATTTCACAACAACTTTCTTCTTGTTTCCTTTTCCTTTTTTGGCCAACGTTTCCCAACTCAACCGGAAAATCGCTGAGTGTCAGTTGGGGATAGATATAGAGTGAATAGGTATTGTGTTTTGTGAGGTTTTCCTGGTCACAGGAAATGAGAAAGCTGCTTTTCCCAAAGTACACTTGCACACTGAGCACACAAACATGATGAAATGAGAGCTTGAAGTTTTGAGTTGGTGAAAGTTGGAGTTGCTATCTGGTTGTTCCAGTTCAGTCCATATGTGTTTGTTTTCCCGAGCTCTGTTCATGAAATCCTACTTTTATGTTGTTGTCCTAGTCAGTTGGGTATAAATGTTGGTGGTAATTACCCCAAGAGACTTTCTCTTGTTTCTGTGCTTTCATCCGCTTGTTTGCTATCATGAAAATTTAAAACAATCATAAACCTTTAGATAGTTTGTGTCTGGGCTTGAAAATGTTGTTTGTTCAAATTATGTTTATGGACTTCATGTGGAAGTTGCAGTTGGGAATGGAGACGGAAGAAATAGACATAAACAATTCATATAGGAATTTTCCTTGGAATTGATGCTAGTTTAACGTCGTTTATAAAATGTTTGCTTATATAATAAATATACTCGTACGTAGGTATACTGGTCGACAAAAATATAACGTGGTTAGCAATGTATACAAGTGTAAACGTTTGACCTGCACGCCTATTTATTGACGATGTCATGAATTTTTTTAATTTCTATTTGCAAAGAAAAGCAGCAAAATCAATCTGTATTGATCGCTCCGTTTCATGTTGCAACGTTGGGAAAGAGAGAGAGAGAGAGAGACAGGTGAAATGAAAATGAAGATGGAGCGTGGTAGATATATCAAGTCTCACTCAACGTAATATTATTCCTTTTCCTTCCATTTTAGTATATGTATTAGGCAACGTTTCCTTTCCAAATGTGGGGAAGTTCAGTCACGTATTTTTAGCACACCTGCATACATTCCTGTAATGGAATTTTGAGCATGTAATAAAAAGCAGTTAGCTCACTTCTTGAAAGCCTGGTTGCTACTACAACTACAACCTGCAACCTGCATTTTCTACGTTTTAGGTTTCTGTGCAGAACAGCTTTTTATGTATCATTTTATGCTGGTTCTTTAAATATTTTCTAACTTTTCTCACATTGCCCTATGCAGCTTTCTATTTCGGATTTTGGATTAAGTATTTATGTAGCATATTGTAACAGCACACCATGCACCAGCCCGTTGGAAAGTTAAAGAAACACACATTGCAGATGGCTAAAGAAAAAGAGAGAAAAGGGACATAAAACTAAGAGAACAAGAATAACTTGTTATTGCGTAAAAGTTTGTCTTTGACAGAAAAACTCTTGTGTAGGAATCCAAGCTGTGTAATTTAATCTCCAGCTCTTTGACCCTCTGCATGTTACTACTCATTCTTAAACATGAAAGGAAAAGCAGTAGAATTTAGCTTTATTATTTTTACAAAGAAAATATTCTCAGTTGTTTCAATAATGGACGTCATGTCATTTAGAGCAAAAGGATTTTGACATGAAAGAAGAAAAATTAGCTTGATTTTAAGGATAAATGTCAAAAAGGACGTATGTCAATCAGGAGTGTTCTTAAGTCAACTTTTCTTTTTGACAAAAAAAATAAGGAAAATTGAGCAAAGAAAATTTTGCGCTTGCTTTCACTTCTCTAGTTCTATTTACATAAGGATTATAATGGTGTGCTTTGGAACAAGTTAACATTCTTAAGTGAAAGGAAAAGCGGATTAGTTGCTGAAACTGACATTCTGCTTGTGTTCGTAAACGTCTTAATTGTCAACAGGAATATGTACGCTTTGAAAGTTAAGGATTGAGCGTGACAAGACAAAGTGTCGAAATTATTTTGGTTCTTTTCTTAGAAACAACATAGAATTTAACGTTAAGTTTAAGTTAGTATGGTTCTTTTCGTTATCGAAAGTAAAATTGTATAATTTCGCAAAAATGTGTTGCGACAAAAATTTACTAAGTAAATTGCGAAATGAAAAAAGTTTTTGCACTGGGGCTATTTGGAAATCTACTCAAAAATATGTTTTTATCATCAGACACTCTTCGCTTTTCATAGAATTTCTTAGAGTTTCAATCGATATGACGTATATGCTTCGTTGAAGCAAAAGTATGTCAAAAGAGAAAATGTTTTGGGTATGAACCACGTCTCGCATCACCCAAAAATAAGCTTCTTCAACTTTTTCCCAGGTAATTCACTATTATCTAGTCCGTCACATACACTTTCGTGAGAGAAATAGAAAATCCATTTATCATGGGTTTTTCCCATGGAAAAAGCATCATGGATTCTAGGTACGTATCATTTTCATGTCGCAAGTTTTCCCAGCTATATATACAATTTTGGACAGATTTCACTTTTACTTCTATCTCTAGTTACGCATAGATATTGAAACTGGAAAGTGATACCATTTTTTTTGGAAGTAACTCATATTTTTTCTGACAGTTTCCGTTTCAAGCCAAAGGCTTTCAAAAGTTTGGAACTGAAACTGTTTGCGAATTTAGTGAAAAAATCCTAAGGTAATTTGCCTAAACTTAAAACTTTTTTTTTGTGAATTTTTAGTGAAAACTTTTAACATTAAAAAAAGTTTGAGTTATTTAATTAGCTTCTTCAAATGAGATTTAGAATACGTTTAATTATTCTTGAATGCTTCAATATTAAACGTTTTTGTAATGAATGAGTATGTTGCTTGGTTAAACAAATTTGTTTTCGAAACTTTCAAAAGTGGTTTTCTCTGTCTGTTTCCCTTTCACTTTGTTGGCAGTTGAAATGAAAGGTTTGCCAAAGAAGATTGGGTGAATGTTTGTATGTTTTGTTGATACTGAACGAGTTTGTTTTGCGATGATTTAAAGGAAACTCAAATTTTGGTTGTTTTGGTAAGTTCATAATTCTCTTTGTACAAACAAGTTGAAATTGAAACAGGGCAAAACTAAGACTGGCTATGATAATTACATTGAAAAGGGGTAACCACACAGTAGACAATGGGAGTTCTAGAAATTCTAAATTTGATTGCGTCAAATATGTGACAAGAAAAGCTAACGTTGTCGTCAGCACAAATCGATTTCCAATAAAATGGAAACATTTGCAGAGTTCCACACCGAAAGTATAAAACGCTCATTATACTATGATTCAATTTTACTATAGATATTTTCTGGGGATCTGAATTGGTTCAAATTAGTGAATTCAAGAGTTTAAAAGTTTGGATTAAATTCAAGTTGTAGAATATTTCTGATTACTGAAAATATTCAAACAGTAAAAAAATAACATTTTTCACAACCTACTTTTAAAAATCCACCTTTTTTCAATTTAATTTTCCAGAAGCAACCTTTTTTTTTCTCCGCACGAATTCACAACTGTATCACTTTGAACTTTTTACACACACACACTTTCCAGATCAAATTGCACCCGCACGAGTTCTATAATCCTCTCCGTTTTCTACTCATCCAAAGTCTAAAAGGGGAAGCCAGCAAGCGTCGCCTGGCATTTGTTTTCCGTTCCGTGGAAACAGTGGAAGTGAGCCTTTTGCAGAGGAAGTCTTGCTATTTTGTATAGAATGTTCTTGTGCTTTTACATAAGCACGCAGAAAGAGCAGAAGAAGGAGAAAGGCTTTGGGCAGGAGAAAATTTTATCGCTCTGCAGTCAGCTTTACTCCGTATATTCCCTACTTTCCCTACTCAACTCACTCTCACTCTCCGACTCTTCCTACTTACCTACATTCATATATCCATATTGCTTTCATTTCATGCGATATCACAATATCCCAAGCCAGCACGAGTGACTGCATTGCACTGAAAGGCTCGTTAAACCGAGCCTAACGAAACGTACGTAAAATGTAAGAGTGAGTGGTGTGCTTAAGAAGTCTAGGATTCTGCTTTCGAGTTTTTTTTCTCGAGTGGAGTGGAATGTATTCCTCGGCTTACATATGATACCACTTGATTTTCTCCAAATGTGTTTTCTCTTTTTCAGAAGGAAAAACATGGGAGTGTTTTTATTACTGACAAAACCAAACAATGATAATGATAATATGTTCCTATTTTCCTTTGAGCGGAAAGGAAACTACTAGTGTGTTTTTTGTCTCTCTATTTTAACAAAGCCTTAGTCTTTTCCCCTATTATGCGAGCGTTGCAAAATTACATTCCCGGTTCCAGGCTGTCTGGTGGGGAAGTTGAAACGTTGGAAGCAGCTACTTTATTGATGACGGCGCTTTTCTCTTATTTTCTGAAAGAACAACAAAAACGGTACATTTTTTGCATTAATTTTTCTTTCTAAAACATCCAACGGCATTATGCATGAGAAGCGGAGAAAGTATAAATTTTAATGCTATGGGGGCAATTTGAGACTTGAATTACAAATGGACGGACGGACACACCAGGGACTATTTTAAATAAAGGAGTTGCAGCTAGATGCATAGAATACACATGCATTTAACCTACTTTATGATGACAAGAACATGTTTTGGGTCATGGCGATATAATATACAGATTAGCGGAAGGACAATGGAAGGAAAGGGAAGCATCATCATAACCGTGAATCATCATTTTTCCTTTCAGAAAAGAGAGGAGCGGAGAGAAAAGGTGCGCTGCTGCATATAAACGGAAGCATTTCCACCTTATTTCTATCATAAAATGGTTATTATCATCGAGGAAAGGGAGTGCATTCATGCAATACAATGTGAGGGCGAAAACTGCGATGTTGGAAAGTGGGAGTGAAAGTACCTAACAAAAAAAGGAGGACTACTTCATGTTTTTCTACACTTTAGAAATGAAAAGGTTGAAAATTCTATTCTACTTTTAATATTATGCAAAAAGAAGGTGTATATAGTGAAAGTGAAATTGGAATGAAGTTGGTGGTGATGATGATGATCATGATGAATATAATGATGATGCTATAGAAATGCACTCCAATTTTTTCATGTGGTACATTGTATGAAATTATGAGGATGACAATGGCAATAAAGAGCTTGTCTAGGGAAAGTCGAGCATGAAATCCGGAGGATCAAGCTTTCACCGATGTGAAGAGAATAGAAAATTGGGTCGAAGGATTTATGTGGAGTGCGTGACTGAGAAAGTTGCGAATGAAAAGTTGAGCGTGGTTACTTCCATCTGGCTGCAGAATAAGAAGAGTTTTGGNCCATCTGGCTGCAGAATAAGAAGAGTTTTGGAAGGTGGTTGAATAAGGAGAAAGTAACGTTGTGCGGAAGAGAGCTGGAGAGTAGAAACTTCCATCTGGCTGTGGAAATTTGAGATGGGTTAGAGAAATTGGATGGAAAGAGAAAGTTGCACGGAAAAGCTGTAGGTTACGCAGCGTGCCAATTTGGTGAAAGGAAAGCTTTTCATTTAGGGTTTATGTTTATGAAATACATAGAATCTAGTGAAACTGTGAAGAAATCGATGTCGTACATAATAATTACTGGTGGATACTCTTTGGAGGTACAATTAGTTAATAAGATTTCATTTATTTTATTGTTATATTTACAACCAAGACACATATATATTGTTTAGTATGTAATATATTATAATATATTTCTAGATTTCGTTTGATTAGTTTTGTAGTACAAAATAACCAAGTCACTAAAACGATTTTTGTTAGTAGTTTCTTAATGTGATTTTTAAATTTTATATGTGCATTCAATCAGTACAATTTATGTGTGATTTTGTAAATCTATAACTAAAAGAAAAAATTGATGTCAATCCAAGAATCCGAAATCCAAAATTAAAAGCATCTACTATTTTGACTCTTAATCAGATGAATTTGAAGCACTTATCATAATTTTACCACGCACAGCAACTTGCACCCATGTTCGACCTGTGGGAAATACAAATTCATGTAAATACTGCAAAAAACATAAAACCACTGAACTAAACATTCATGTAACAAAGATTTTCATACAGATTTTAAACTTCAAATGTGCGTATGTAGCTTCATTTTTAAAGGATGTTTTTACAAAATCCCATATTATAACTCTCCGTGAAACACATCAGTTTGGTTTATATCATTTAAAAAAGCTATACTTTCACTACCACACACCGAATGTATAGCCATATTACTCTGCGTTGACCTACGATAACACTAAATTCATTGCTTAATTATCATATCAGACTATATAAATACGCGGCACACGCTAACCCTAGTTGTTGTGAACCCTTTTTTACCTACATGTTTTAATATATATATTTGGGCGAAATCAAAATGGGGTAAATGACAAGTTAACAAGGGATGGAAATATCATGCGATTACATTTTTATCTATTAACCCGTACTGACGCAAACAACCATCACGCAAATCTGTTATTGTAACATATTTTAAATAACGGATGAAAATATCAGACGCCGTGAACTTTACGCATAATATTCACTTGCTACAGTAACCCATGTCGTTTTAATCTTGATAAAATTATCTATTATAGCGCATAGCGATACATAATTTTAACATTTTCCACTGATTAATATTTAGCTTAATTTATGTATTTAGCATTACATCAATTAAAATCTTTCTACAATATCTCATTATCACTCCTCACCAATAATTCTTATGCGCTTTCGACAACAGCCATTTAAACATGGTAATTCAGTTACTTAAAAAATAATACACAATGTTGCACTCATTAAGTAAATTATAATAATTCATCTCGCATCACCCATGAGTATAAATAATATTACAAATTACAAGTAGTTAGTTCCATGATTCCATGTTAGTATAAATATTTACAGAAATATCCTATTACGAAGTGTGTGCCCATGCCCATACCTTACTCTAAATAAATTTCCCTTTCATTATATTTTTAATACCAAGTATTATGCCAAGAGACTTCCATTCCTTATCCACATATTTATATTTTAGCTTTACGACGTGTTCTTTACATACGACGAGTATAACATAATATAATTTAAGAAATAATTATCTATATTTATCAACTGGGCCCGCATTGCATTTGAGTTAATTATGATATTTATTTATATATTAATTCCATTTATCAATTAACATGATATATAATTTGTTATAAATTTTTATATAATATATTTATAATCATAATCATCTACACTATAAAATTGTAATACTTTCATTGACATAAGTAATAATAATACTACTGATTTCTCCCACTTTCTCTCCAAGCTTTTTCACCCAACTATGACATTTGGCAATCTCCTGGCCCACTACTTGCATCCCTAACTTGTTGCTTGACCTTCTTACTACACCTCCTAATCAAGCTCCGACTCCTCGGCTTATTCCTATTAGTTTGTGCGCTATCTTCAGTAAGAAACTGTTGATACGTGCTCGTATTAGGACTTGGACTTGTTGGGGTTTTTGGTGGTGTCCCATGACCATGATACATTCCATACATTCCCCCACTAGAAGCTGAAGGACTGGCACCACCGCTCCCACTTCCACCTTGACTATTCCCACTGGCCCCACACTGGATTGAGATATTACATGGTGAGCGCGTGGTAGCAGGAGATTTTGATCCGGCGTGAGCACTTGATCTCCTCTTTAAGCCGGCCATGTCATCACTATCAAATGAGATTTTGGAGAGGGCTATAAAGCTTCGGAAAACATCTCGAGTGTTGAAATCCCCTTTTGCTGAACACTCTATTGCTTTCACCCTAAATAAATAAAAGAGTGAAAGTCAGTTTATTATCTGGTTGACGTTGAACCCCATCATTTCAAATTATCTAACATTTTTTTCATTCTTATTTATTTACTTGAGTGTCGGCCAACAACTTTCCAACCAATCTGACACCTCATCACTATGAATCTCTCGTTTCTCAAGAGGAATATCAATCTTGTTCCCTGTTAGGACGATTGGAGTCTCCTGAAAGTCTCCACGTTGCTCTTGAATCTCCTCAAAAAATATTTTGGCCAGCTCGAAACTTTCTCGGGAAGATACCGAGTAGACGATGAGAAAGGCATGTGCTGTGGCGATGGAGAGGCGTCGCATGGCAGGAAATTGGAGGTCACCTGCTGTGTCCAAAATATCTACTTTTAATGTGAGTGCTCCAAAGTCATATTCTTGGGAGTAGAGGTCTTCAACGGTGGGCTTGTATTTATCAGAGAATGTGTTGAAAAAGGAAGCGTTTTACTATGGAGGATTTACCCACTCCAGGACCTCCTAAGGTGACGAGTCGAACTCGCTCGTAATCACCCATTTTTTTTAAATTTTAAAGGGAAGATAATTCAATTGGAGAATGGAGAAAAGGGTTGAGTAAGAGCAGCTACGTAGTAGAGAGCAGCATCTGAAGTAAAGAAGAAAATACAATTTTTTAGAACAGCGTTTGGCCTTTTAAGCTAATGGAATTTAGCCCAAGGCTTCTTAGAAATACATTAGTGTTCGGATGCAGATGTGATGATAGGATTGACCTGTAACCTTTCAACAAACTATTATGCTTTACCTCTTCACGAAACTTTATTTATTCATGTGGAAGGAAGCGAAAGCCTATTTTTAAATAACATCATTATTTTAAAAGCGACAAAGAGTTGGAAGGATTGAGGAAAAAAGGGTAGTATATTTTTGCTGTTGCTTTCAACTTTCATTTAATATTTTACGAAAGAATGAGTTATTTACAGGTAACTTAGAACTAAGTGGCATATACCTTATAATAATTTAAAATAGTTCGTACTTTAATTCAATTCTGTTCTATTCTGGGCTGATTCACAGATCCAACATAACATTACCATTTGCCTTTGCCAATTATTGACATAGATGGCAACGAACCAGAAATCTACGTAACGTTAAAATTATTTTACATGCTACTAGGCTGTTACCGACGTCGAAGCTATACTTTACACCTGTCAACAACACAAAGTACATCCGTCTCTCAATCCATTTCCTCCGGCACAGCCTAAACCCTACTAAAATTTCTAAAAGAACACTTCCATAACTGACATGGAGTGTCATGTACAACGTAAAACAAGAGTAATTTGTTAGAATGTCACCCAAACATGAAAATTTCCAACTTTTACATGAATAAAAACAAAAGGGAAATTGCGTTCTAAACTGTAAGCCGTAGAAACACAGCAGGTATAAAAGGAAATGAGCATTACATTCCACTTGTTAAATTGTCACTGCTCCCAGCGCACTATTCATTAGAAAGAGAATGAGAAAGGAAGAACAGTAGTCAGGCTTCAGAACTCTATTGAAACTCACCACAAAACTCATGTCAAACCTATCAACATCAACTTTATAATGCTTCAAGCAAAATATGGAACGGAAAAGGAAAGAGAAAGAGAGAAAGGAACAAGCTCAATTATTCAAAGCTACATATATTCATGATTGAGTGAACAATACGTGTGGGAAACAGCAAATAACATAACTATATTAAACCACAGCCGTAACATTAAACGAATTCCTACTCTCTGTCTTGTCGACATGTCAGTTGCAACTCTGAGAAGAACAATGTTGAATGTGCTACTTTCTCCTTTCCCTGTCAAAATAGTAGAGAAAATATGATATATTTGATGCGGAATAGAGAAAGTTAGAACTATAGTAAAGCTAAAGAACCTTTCTTTTCCAGAGTAGACAGTTCGACATAAACATTTTTCGCTTTGATGATGCGCATTTGATATCTGACTCCTTTTTTGCTTTCTGCCATTTCAGCTGTTGACATGATGGATATTGGATATCCATTATGATAAATGATATCAATAAATTTATCCTTTATACGTTTACCTACCGCAGTTCCTCCCCAAAAAAATTATGCCTATCATATCATCATTTCAACTTTTGTGTAAACACACACGCAATATCACTATATATCTCTCTAATGTAATAAATCAAAGAGGAAATCAAACATCAAAAAGGCACTTCAATGTTGACCAACTAACGCTACTTTCACTCCACGCTTGAGGAAATCGAATGAGCCCCATCAAAATCAAATCAAAGTCAATATTTCTCTTCTTCCTCAATAGAAAAGTACACATCAAAAACAAATCGCTACTGTAGAAACCTTCTAGCTTCAAATGCTCTCTTTTTTCCATAGATTTCTTTTTAGTATCAGATTTGATTCCGCCTATTCAGTCCCAATATTTCATATCATTTCAAAATATCAAGAACAAGAGGGACATTGACCGATGAGTCGGCTCAAAAAGTCCTTTACACAATCTTCCACTCGATTGAATAACTCATCATAATTTTCCCACAGTCTTTTTCTCCTTCCCCTTTTCAAAGCTGAATGACTTGGATGGAGCTCATATGTCAATATCTTCAGCAGTAGGAATTGCATAGAGAAACACCCATTTCTTTTCTTTACTTTCACATCAAAACACATACCACACATCATCACTAAAACCAAAAAGGAAATCAAGAGAGAAAAAGAGAAAGTATGGGGAAAGTCATATATTATGTGATATTTGATATATTACAAAAAGGATTTCCTTTTCCATGCAATACGATTCTGCCTTTTCTAAATGGATGAGTTGATAGGTTTGCTCAATATGTTCAGCTTTGATTTCACCGACTACTGCATCTACCTACTTGTTTCCAGTGCAAGAATCACATGTCAATTTCCCCCTTTAAAATGCTTCTTTTACTCTTATTGCTGACTTTGGTTTGGTTTGGTTTGGTTAGGTTTGCTGCAAGTGTGTCTCTGTGTGTGTGTGTGTCCGCTTGATTATTACGTACATAAAAGCCCGTTTGATTTCCCAAGGGATTCACTTGTCTCCCTTTTCTTTTACTTTTGGGTTTTGCAAATGTACTTTTTTGTCTTTTAGCTTAAGTTGTTGAGGATGACTACTAAATTCACTGTGTTCACATTGGCTTGTTATTGGTTTGTAGAGCAACTTTCACAAGCATAAAATTTGCTCCCAATTCGTTTTATGGAAATTGTCCTCTAAATTGGATTGAATTCAGGAGTGAGAGGGGAGAAGAGAAAAGTTCATTTTTATGGGAGAGGGTATGATAATGTTTAGTAGGCTGTGAATCGGAAAAGTGGTCTTTCGGCTTATGTTACTGGTTGTTAGTTTTATGGAAAAGTTCAGCTCATTTTCGTGTGTTGATGGTGAAAGGAAATAAAATTGTTTTATGTGTGGGGACGACGACAAGCTTTAAATCTTTTGGTGGTTGGTTGGTTGAAAAAAGAGGAATTCCTTGGGAAGAAGTTGGAATTGGAAGGTAGATGATACGCATATGTGTTTTAATTAAAACTGTTGATGAAGTCACGATGTATACCAACAAATCATTTCAGACATCAATTTCAAACTTGGTTGGAAAACAAATTTACCTCATCAACCAAACCCGAGTTGTAAACAGACGTAACACAATTTTTTGTTAGTAATGTATTAGTAATGCGACAGAAATGGGGAATAGGCTTTTGCGTCGCAAAATCTAAATGAAAAGTTTGAGCTCTTGCTGGTGGTATAGTATGGGACTTTCGTTACCACATCAAAAGATAATTTGAATACCTGCTCAACAAATGAAATTACACGATGAACATAAAAAGTGGAAGAGAATATAGGAGTTAGGTGTAGATATAACTTGTAGTCATTTCAACTTTTGGGAAATAACTGCGGAGACAGTCTCCAAACTTTGCTGAAACTGTCTACTTATACTTTTGCCCAGTTTTAAACATTATGTATATAATTTGTTATTCCAATTAGCAGACAGTAATTGGATGACATAGACTCATTTAAAATCAACACTTAACCCACGATTATGATCATGAAAACATTTGAATTTCGTGACTGAATTACATACCATTTTCAAACTTGCCCATTATTGCGGAAGCAAATAGTTATATTGTAAACTGTTATTAAAACTCAAGTTTTTACTGGTATCTCACATTATCATTTACGTAATTCTCATGTTTAAATAATAAAACTTTATCAGAATAACGATTAGCAGACATTTTGTTCTTGTAACTTCATATCATCTTCGCGCCGTTCAAAATCGTCCTTTATACTACGAAACCAGATCGAAAAGTGTGTTGTGTGTGTAATTTGTAGTGGTAAATGAAAATGAATAACCATGGTTGAGTATTATTTCAGTCCGCAGTCTGGTTCCGCTGTTCATGTCATAAACTGACGGTGAGATTGTAGTTTTTCATCACACTTGGTAACGTAATTTTATGCCTGACTTATAAACAGAAAGTTCAAGTTTAGGTTAGTTCAAATTCATGCATTTCGGCCGCAAGAGAACATGTCGAATTGTTTGACATTTTATGTTATAAAAAAATATGTGATCAGTGATCACGTAGGAGTATTTGGTATGCTGCAAATTTTTACTTTCTAATATTCCAAACTATGTCTACAAATTCTTTCTGTGGATTACTTACCCTATCAAATTGTGACTTCGATTTCTTGCTTTTTGCTATGCGCCATATACAAGAACGATCTTTCCCATCGCAATGTTTTTAGTGTCAAAATAATAGGTTTTATCGGCATTTGACTTAAACTTTTACAAATTTTTACTCAATGTCGTCCCAAACAACAGGCGACTTAGGCATAGAATGCTCATGTGTGTTGATAATTTAAATTTAAAGACTATAATACTAACTATCTCTACATTTTCTCGATTCAAATTAGATGGTTAATTTTTTAACTAGAGGATTAAGTCATGGCATGGCGTTACACGCTCAATTATTATCAGCTTTGAAAACAGCTAATTGTGTGCCTAAGAAAAGACACATCGTCAGAGGTAGAGTCAATGTCGGAATGAATTGTTGTGTGGATCATAATACAAAGGCACACGGTACGCTCCACTAACAAAATAATAGTGTGCCTATACGGAATGACATTACGTTGTGCCAGGTACAATCTTCCCTCTTCCATTTACTATGAGTTTTTTGCGATTCGTGAAAGTACACTATGGCTATATATTTAGCTATATCATGCCGAATAAACTGAGTTTGTATATACGAGTTAATTCTTCAGAAAAACTTTACCAATTTTCGTGACACAAAAACAAACTTTGTTTGTTGAAATTACTTTCTACTTTCTTCTACATTAACATTCTATTTACCTAAAGCATGTATAATTCAACCTTTCTCAAATAATATGGAAAACTAAATGATGGGAAGTGGGAGTTTGTTTATGCGAACACATAAGTAGCTTTATTATTGTGGTGTTTTTAATAAACAAGCATTTCTTTGGTGCAGGTATTGTTTTTCAATCAATAAATGATAACTTACATTATTCGTAAGTGAAAATAGACTTAAATCCATGGAAAGGAAAATTGAACCACATGCTCTGCTAAAATAATTAAAAAAACGAATTTTTGCTCAGTTAAGCACAGAATGCAACATTCTGCATTGTATTTAGACAAAATCGATTGATGAAATAAAATCCTCATTCCTTATGATCTTGTAGCTTAATAGATGGATTCTGAATTCGTCCAGATTTTTTTACTGCTTAATCCTAAGTCCGATTACTATAACGGCTTGATGCTACATTTTAATACATTCTTAAAGATAGTTTAAGTACAGAGTGTTCGTAGAGCTGTAACAATAAGATGCATGAAGCTAACGTCTGGCTAATATTTTGAAATAAGTGTGTTTGATTCAATTCAACTTCATGTTGTTGCAAAAGTAATGCTGGAAAGTCATCAAATCAAGTCATTTTTTAAGCTATTTGTATAGTACTACATACAACATAGTCAGAAAGTCTTAATTTGCCTTTAATTTGCAATTATGCCTGGTTGCAATGAATTTATTGAATAACTTCGTGCGAAAGGTGCTTAAGTTTCATTTGTCAAACACCGCCGCGTTGTTTGTCTTTGAATTTTCACTCCGCATTACATAATTTATATTATCTGTGTTTTTAACAATAGTATCAATTGTTTTTATTTTTCTAGGAGAACGTGTAAATATGACTAATCTTTATTCCAGGTTTTTGTATTTTGGAAGCATGCGCTTGTTTGCAGCTCAGTTGTAAGTAAAGTAAATACTTAAAAACATTCCAATTCAGTTCACTGAATCTCTTTTACTATCAAAAATTAACTTGCACATTAACCCAATTTTATGTTGCATTTTAATGCAGCACTAAGAGTAAATATTGAAATAAAATTGTTAATCCTTCAAAAATGTACACTGACTAGTTGCCTCAACGTCCATCGTTTGCGTTGTTGTACTTACAATCAAGAAAGAAACGATATAGCATGGTTTCGCGTGTACGTGTACGTTAAATTTAAGTTCTGGTACTAGTAATTCCGAGAAAAATATTGGTTAATTGTAAGTCAGTTAGAAAAACAAAAACAATTATCGACACAGAACGTGCAATACTGTAAAATCAATTTGTTTATTTTTTCAGTTGTTGCTAACCACAGAATAAACAAGTTTGCTTTCATTTTTCGGCGTAGCCACATAGCTATATAGGACAAGTATTGGTATTAGCATTTGTGTTACAACGCAGCTCTTTCACCATCTATTTATTTGATCTAATTTTAAAAACATTGTACAACCTTTAAGTCCATTGAATCCTGTAGTTACGTCGAATCCAGTTAATTTATTATCACCATATTGTGTTTTACAGCTATAAACACACGAAATAAAAACTACTGAGCTGTTTTTTGCTAGTGTTCACTCACTATAGCACCCAATACATATATATAACAAGGAAAGAATTTCGTTGCCACCTGCAAATAAACTTTGATACAAAATGTGAAAACTTTTTTTGGAGAGATGGAGAGACGTTGCACAAGAGCGTGTGGAGAAAGCAATTCACCCCGACCTCGTCGGAGGACAAACAAGAACTGAACCGAAAGTTGTGCTGATAGTGGAATGTTATGCTTCCTTCTTGGAGACTCTAGATAGAAACGTGATTCTGTCGTGTAAAGTCACGTTTCTGCTTTCCGTTACTAATCTGATTTACGGATAGAAATGAAAGGCCAGTGCTTGCACAATTGCAAATGAGTGAATTTCCGTACAAGCTCAGATAATTTAAGCTATTTGAGCTTGTATGGATTTACTTATGGATTGTGTGTACCAATAATACCGTACAACACGACTAGGTTAAACATGGCAGTTGTATTTTACATTATCCTACATTTTTCTTATCATTCTGAAATTGTATTACCAATTCACGTTAATGTAGGAATATTCATTTATTATGTTGACAAATCCTGTGCTGACGTATTATTATGACATATTGCATGGAATCATATGTAAAGTCTTGTCGTACCTCAAATAAATTTATGTGTAGTGGCACGCTGGCACGAATACACAGTGTTATCATCATTTAAATGTATTGATCAGTTCCCGCTGTTTTAATTTTACGCAAGAATTTCAAACTGGAAACAATAGCAAATGATTTGCATGATGCTTTACCATTTAAATCCAATTTATTTGCGGTTGATATCCAATGTTCTCATTCTACTTCAGCAATTGGCAATTAGTACTTTGAAAAATACCGTATTTCTCAAAACTTACCGTTAAAGTATGGGGGAAAAGTTACCAATTGAAAATATTCGTATAATACAATGACTTATATTTTATTTGAAAGTACCTAGGACTAATAAGAACAAAGAAGGAAATCATTCAACTATTTGCGGCATACGGCTGCAAAAATTCTCCTTCATATTTATATTACGAAAACTTTTTCAAATTTGGGTTTGGGTTTCATGTTTCATTAGATGCAGTAAACATATCAGATAAGGCCAGACTCGTGGGCTTAACGAAGAAGTATATTCCATATTTCTTCTCGTCTGGGATACATTGTTTCTCTCCCACTTAATTATTATTATAAATTCTGGAAAACAATAGCGTTACATTTGAATCCTATGCATATCACAAGAGCCACCTGAAATGTCAACCTGCGTAGAATCCTATCAATAAATATGACGTCAAATTTTTTATTGGTGTTTTAATTTTGCTTACCTTCCTAAATTCACAGCAATTAAAAAAATATTACAGCACTAGCGTAGCGACGGTGGAGCCGGGTGGGCCCCCAGCACCAGGCTGTCCGCTCGAGAAAGGTAACCCTTTATCTTAAATACACGTGTATTTCAAAATGCAAATGTAATGTACTTCTAGTAAGTATAGCTCTTCTAAATAAATTTCTGATGGCATATTATGGATGTATTTAGGAAATATTTTTAATTTTTACTCGATTCTGATACCAGTATTACCAGGTCAAACACTTATGGATCATAATGAGAGTACAAAGGCTATAAATGAGTAAAATGTGCTTACTGGTTCCCCAACCTAAGATTTGGGATGAGTTATTATTCAATGTAAAGTCATAAATTAGGGTCCTCTTTTATTCTGCTTCTATCATATGATGGATGACAACAAATTATTGTACGGGTGACTCTTACTTGATGATTTGCCAATACTAACGTGGTTTGCTATGAATAATTGCGCCATCATTAAACAAGTGATCTATTTACTTTTAACTACCATGATGATATACACCTAGGTTTAGGTACCGAATTCCAAACATGCAGGCTTATGATTTGCGTTAAGTTCTGCGATGGACAAGGCCAGAATTGGCTAATTTTTCTTCGGATATTTTGCTGTAATATAATTGGGTGTATCACACACAGTATGTAAAAAATTATTTATTCGTACATCTGAACGCCATTTACAATATTGTGGTGTCTTGTATTTTAGTTTTGTCATTTAAGATATATTTTGTGTAACACATGCCTAGGTTATAAAATGCAATTCTGACAGCAATAATATCTACTCAAAGTTGACGAAGAATTCCAACTTTATGCTGAATCTGTATTGTCTCTTTGAGATTATTTGTGAGGATGTATACTAATACTTTTACGTTTAATTATGGGGCTGTTCGGCATACTATTACGTGTTTGATTAGAGTAATTAAAATCACGCAGCTCCAGGCCTCCCTTCATTCTGAAGCTACGGCACCGTGTTTCAGCATGCAGTAGGACAGGGTAACAATT
>JAANSM010001562.1:0-18022 GCA_036850725.1 Orchesella villosa
AACGAAGATTATAATTTATTTTATCATTCATTATGTTAAACCTGAGGATGAACGTTTTAACAGCGAAGAATCATGCCACCCATGTATACTAGAAATGCCAATATTTTTACATGTAATTTTATCCTGGGTTTGTTGAATGAAGATGCCAATATATATATTATCTGCATATTTGTTCAAACCTGACACTGCAGTCTGAGTCCATTGCATTCCAATTGAAATGATAAGAGCATCCCGTTCTTACAAGTGAATATAAATAACTTCGTTGTAGTAATTCCCACCTCTACCTCACAATTTATTTGTCATTTGCATTCGAAGGCGTAGTTGACTACACGGTACAGTTGTAGTATAACTCTCCCATTAATGTAGTTATCTACCTTGGTCAACAATAAAAATTATGTGTAAATACAGCAAATACTAAAACATACTCTCCTGCGTAACTTGTTCACCTTTACTATGTAATAGGCCAATTATATTGATAACTAGTGGAAAGGTGATACGCTAACTAAATTGAAAATTTAGGTGCTACCTAGAAGAGTATATATTAATGGGGCGCACTGTATAGCAACACGTAGACAGCAATGATTGTGCAGAACATAAATTTTTAGCTTGATCTTCCTCTTATTATATTATAGCAACTAAAATAAAAATCTCTTGTAACTATACATTGATGTTGTTGGACGCTGTTAGGATTTGTCTTCTTATCAAGTTGAGAAAAACAATTCCTTATCTATAGTTAATCAAGCTGATACTAAGCTTACAACACAATGGCGAGTGTTCATAGAAATCAAAGTGCACATACAGTATCGTAAATGATAACAAAAAATTCATTGTTTTTGGCACTATGAGTGATTGAGTTCTATTAATGTACTGATTTGCACGGGATGAAAATAATAATATTATATGCTCATACAGTCAAAATATTGTGGAAATCCATTATTTGGGTAAATCAAAATACGAATACCATGTCTAGGCGAAGCAACTATTTTACACCTTTTTATCATGTATTAAAAACCTTTACTTTTCCGCATTTTATATCAAAAGTGATTGATTGGCTTCGTTGGCTTTACCTGGCACACCATCATATAAGTATTATAAGTATTATGAAAATGTATATTCCCACTGAATGAGTAGCTCAATAGGTATTTACACACATTTATTCCTGTTTGGCCTAACCCAACGTTTATTTTATGATGGTGGTGGTGCTATGATGATCATTGTTGCGTCATTTTTAAATTTTTCAGCTTAGAGTCTTGAGAAATTTCATTTTAAAAAGCTTAAAACACTGGAATTGCCACAATAAACGGAAAATTGATTTACACAATTAAGCTTCCACTTCATTTTTCAACAGAATTTTCTGTAGCTTTCTTGTCTAATGCTGACTCAAAGTGTCATGATAATAATAATAATAATAATAATAAAACACAACTGTTTTTTAAAGCGACGTGTTAAGTGTGAATATATGGATATCCATCATCATTGCCAATAACATAGGAAACATAAGAGGTCTCATTTTATTAAATCACAGTGTAGCCACTTATGTGTAAAAATAGAATACGCACCAGTAAAGCGTTGATAGTCCGACTAGTATATACTGCTCGTCATCTCCAATACATGATTGGCATCTACAGCAAAGGAAACACTCGGGATGGAATTTCATTGCTCCAGCTGTCATAACTAACCCTACGGCTGTCTGGAAAGTTTCAAAGGAGCAAACTTATTACTTTCATGTATCAAAAAATCATCATAACCTCTTTTTTCATTTATTAGTGAGTTGCAGAACTCGATACTTAATATATTTCTGCAAACACTTAAGAGTGTTACAGAAAACGGGATAGAATCAAACAAATATAATGTATTATGATGTACTTACTTCACCACAACGATGACATGTTCCTCTGCAATTGGCCATCGCTGCCAACAATGGTGGGCAGTCATACCAATTTTCTACTCCAGAGTCCAGCGTCGACAGTTCCACAAAGGTGAACACTTTCTTTAAAATTTCAAACACCTTATCATAAGAGCCCACGAACTCAGTACTTTTAACTTATGTCGATAAACGCTTATTATAATATATGTATATATTGATAATTTAAACAATTTTATATCGTCCAACGTACTATGACATACACAAGTTGGTTTGCACAGTTAAGACAAAAATGTTTTCGCTTAGCGACACAATATATAATACATAAGATACTTAGATACAAGCTATTTTAAACCACTACGAAGGTTACAGTTATTGTAAACAATTTCTTCAACAATACTGAAAAGTTATTGCAGCTTTACTATAGCTGCCTAATATTCTGAATTACAACACTAAAACAGTTTAATAAATAAAGACAAATATAGGATAGTGAAGTACGAAAACAAAAATGAGACTTATTTTCACACTCTATATAACATTTTCTCCAGCAACTTTCAGTCTCCTCAATAAGTTATTCACTAGGTTGGAATGGGAAATTGGTTATAAATTTGTATTCGGTTCTATTTTTTTGCGTAAAATTGTATCTTAACTGTTGAATCAAATTATGCGATTTTTTTTGTCTCCTTTTAACGCGTGGGAGTCAGGAAAGAGTAACAATATGGTCACGACACCACTGATCTAACGAAAGTATTGTTGTTAAAATTAAAGTTGATTTGGCGCTGCTCACTGTAAATGTTGGGTAGTTGCGGGTTTTGCGCCTTGGTAATAAAAAATGAGGTAGAAATCGTACAACAAAAACGACTGACCGGCAATAATGGTTGGTTAACAATACTGAAATCACTGTATTGAAATGTATTACACGTTCCCATTTCCAAATTTCAAGGATTTGTATTCACATTAAAAACGCTAACATAATGTCTTGTTAAAAGTAATAAACTGCTAATAATTAAATGACATTACACAGTCTTATCACAAAGCTGATGCTTTAACCCCTCAAATGTTACTCGGTCAATTAAGTTCTGTATCCCACTCTTCAATTCTCCTTACAATACCAATACACTATACGTATAATATTGGGTTTCTATATTTTTTTTATACAAAAACAAATTTTTTTCGAGTGCGGTCCGATTACGTTTATAGAAAATCTCATGAAAAAACGTATGACAATGTATAAAATTGTTAGCAAGCAACTAACTGCAAAAGTTGATCAATCTGCGACATTCACTTTAGTTAGGAAATGCGATTACGCACATAAAATGTTTTTACTCTGACTAACCTAGTGACTGAGTTAAAGTTACACGAGTAGTGGTGTTGTGGATGATGCGCGTTCGGTGACGATGACTGCTTACTGGAACGGCTCACTCACTTGCTTCCGTCAGTCACCACAAGAAATGGCTTACAATGTATATAATTGGATTTTCTCTCGGTTTGGTTTCGCTAGTTTGCATAGAAGGATATATACCAGAACTACATAAGCCTAATTCATCTGACTTGGCAGTTTTCGTTTATCACTAACTAAATAGCAAGTAATCTCGGTAGCAGTGGATGCTCCAGCTTACATTCCTATTACTACTCGTATTACAATATTGATTACCGGTATGCCTCAAAAGTCTTTCGAAAGGGGTTTACAATTTTATAGAAAAAGGGATTTTTTCGTATGAATTAATCAGTTATTCATTATTGGATTAGCGTCTAGTTTACAATGGAGGCACATACAAGACATGTAACATAATATATTATTCTGTGTTTTGTTCTGTTGACTACTCAATTGAATTTAGTTTATAGGAAGTACTCCGTTTACTTTTAAAAGAACGCTAAGTACATGCACTGGGAAGATGTATTTGGTAGAAACATCCGTTTTGACGTAGAATGCTAGTGACTTGTATCCATTACGATACCCGAACTACAACAGGTAAAATATAGAGTTATGGTAATCCCTTCACTCTCGCACGTTACAGTCGTGTGTTAGCCCAAATTAGAGTTCGCCTCGAAGCTCCTAATTAGATTTGCTTGAAAGTTTCTAGTACACTTGTGTTGACTAAGAAGTACAAACTAATGTGACATGATTCTCATTCAACTTGTGAGTACTATTTTTTAGCAAGCAAGTATTTATGTAAGTTTCGATTTTCACTACTTCCACATTCCACAAAAAAAGCCTACTGCGCCACATGCGTGTTCGGAACAACCCCAGTGACAACAACCTTCGGTTGGGCTCTTCAGCTGACAGTTCCATTCACATTTAAAGCTGGCAATGTATTTATAACACACAAGTTTTTGTCTTTCACTCAAAGCATGCAGTTGGGCGTACGCCAAGTTTCAAGTTCAATATGAGCATACCAACCGTCGCCCGTCCGTTGTGATTGCAAACAACAAATAAACTTGAATTTTTCAATTGTATAAAAAAATTCTAAACATTCTTTAGAGACATGCACACAACAACAAGCTATGTTTTGTATCTATTCAGCGCAGTAAGGCACAAATAAAGTTGAGTTTTAATTCGTGTGTAGTTTCTGTGTGTCTACGAAGGATTTGTTTGAGAAGGTTAGCAGCAGCGAGTTGTACTTGCACTCTTTTGAAACAAAAAGTCATTCACAGTTAGCATCCATTTCTTTTCAAATTATAGCATATATGATTTGAACTGTCTATCAGTCCACAGTTTCATTTCCTCCAAATACTGGGGTGATGTATGAAAGAGTTAAAGATTTGGATGGCTGGTGTTTGGCGTTCCGCAATGTTGACGGCTGATAATGCCAGCTTCAATTGTTGCAACAGTCCAAGTGTATACAGAAAGTACTTCCTTGCAGTAACAGCAGCTTACCTGTATGAATTAAGAGAAATGAGTTCAAATTGAAATTACTCAGCTTCAAGAAAAAATACGCGTTTCATTTTATATGACGTGCATTGTTTTTTTTTGCTTTTTATATATTGTAAATGTGAATCAATATTGAGTGAGTTCAATAGAATACAAAACGAAGCGCATAACATACAAATGTAAATCATCAACAAATTAAGATTTCTAGTTTTTAGCAGCCGAAATTTTCTATTTCAATACAAGTTTGGGTACAGATATCTTAAAATGAGTTATTACAATCATATATATATAATCGATTGTTCGTATTTAGGTGGTGTTAAAAAATGTGGAATGATTGGGATATTGAGGACTACGTCTACTTTTGGTAATTTAAGAAATGTGTAAAATACAAATGCCTCGCGGGTACACGCATTATACATGTAATACATACCATCCCGGTTATTATAAGTTCACTTGATCATCATACGGATCAAAAAAATATGTAATTACTTTTACTTTGTGCTACAAACACACATCAAATCTGTAATATACTTTATAGGTTGTTGAAGCGATAGAAATCAAAATTAAAATTTATTCATTACTCCCCCACACAGCTTTATTCTAAATACTTGCTTGCAATTATAGCGATAAGAAGGGAAAAAACAGAAAAAAGGTCAGCTAAAATTTTATGCATTAAAAATTGCATGTTTACATGTTTCCAAATGCCGACCTAGGATTTTTTAAATAACCAGATACGATTTGCTTTCTTAAAAATGCAAGGATTGATGAAAATATACAACAGAAGAAAGTATTTCAAAATTGGTACAGATATCTCACGGTATAGAAGAGAGAAAACATGGATTTTAAAGGCAAAAGTAGTTTTGTGGTCATAAACCTACAATACAGTAGTAAGTTACTACTTATGTGGGTAGAGCTGCTTTAAGAGATACAGTTTTTTTCTGAAATGCCTCAAGCTATATTAAAACATTGAATAACTGAAAAAGCTACCTACGTAACGTAAGCTTGCATTGATAGTCACACGTCATGTACCTTTAACAATACTACAAAATCTAGTGAGAAACGTTTGTATTTTCGATATTCACGGTTGCGTAGTGTGCATATGTACTTGTCTTGAAGTTAGTTATAGCACACATAAATCGCAAGTAAATAATGGTATTATGGTACAGTAATTGGCTGTGATTCAGGATGAAAAATTAATTGCTCAAGTGCATATTACCTTTTCACGAGTGCTATATGAAACTCCTTTGTGAAACTGTAATAAATGCCACGAAATCCACAATTGATATAGTTAAGCCCAACAATTAGTGTGTGTATGTATGCCTTGATTATTATTTACTGTGTTATTGCATGAGCTATTTAGTAATTAGAAATTGTTTTGATTGAGTCGGGACTAAATACAGTGCACCACCACACTGTCTGCAGTTACAGTGTTATTAAGTAGACTGAACATAGAGAGTAAAATTTTTGTCTTATATTTTGTATACTATTTGTGTGCTTTTATATATTTGTATGTAAATAATGTTATTAAACAAGCTGCGTGAAATAATCACTGTTGACCTCACAACAATATATATTACAACAAGCGTAAACTTGCGTACCTTTACAAGCCATAGTTGCTCGGCGTTAAATTTAGTTAGATATTTTATACCTACAAAATTTCATAAGTTGTAAATGTTTAAGTACTTTCGTACTTAGATAGTGTGACGTGCTTAGATGTGAGTGCAGCATTCAAAAAGCAAAAGTGACAACTTGTCGCGTTTCGTTTTTATACATAGTCAATTATTGTTTTGGTGCATAATATTATGTAGATAGAACATGTCGACCCTTCTAACGTGTCTGACACTTGGCTAACACTAATGCATATACAAGATTTGTCACTTTGCCAGCGTTATGAGTGATGACGAACAAGCCATGTGTGATGCTCTTTAAAACTGCTTACCAACTACTGTACTTGTTTACATTTCGTAACAGTTCAATTTTTAGATATTTTATGCATTAAAGCCAAAGCTTGAATCCATGCAAAACAAAATGGTAATATAGAACGCCCAAGTTTGTGACAGTTTATGTTGGGTATATAGATTACGTAACGGTATGCAAATTCCACGCAATGAATTTATATCTAATAAGTTAAAAACAAGTATTCTATAAAGGTCAGTATTGTGCCAAACTAAATTTAGAATTATTCTCCAGTATTCTCCCTAATGTCGTAAGAGACGCTTACAGGTTGAAGTAAAGTCAATTGATTAATTTACAACACTAATTTATAAATGATCTATTCACTTATTGCAATTTTAAATCTGAAATCTCCCAATTAGAAGAATTTTTAATCTACAAATTTTATTAATTTCTTTAAGTAACCTACGATGATACGGTCGTAACAATCGTATTAATTTAGAAAAGACTTGATAATCAATCTAAAAGGAGAGGGACCTTGAACCCAGTGTTATCATCACGTCTCAGTATTTGTGTAAAATACAACAAATTGATTAGATTGGGCTAAATATAATACTACTCAACTACTGTGTTGAAAACCACAAACTTGGCACAATATTCTGAACTTGTACTGACAATATAACTATAACTCTGACCGATAACTGGGCACGAAACTATCCAGATAAGTTGCTGATATGAAACAAAAAATTACCAAAATATACACGAACTATAAATCCAGGCCTAATTCCATAGAATGTACTCGTGACAAACATTTATACACTTCCGAACTTGTAATGGGATCTTCAGAGCTGCAAAACGAAGATAGCAACACGGTGAGATATCATTCAAACTTCACACTAACACTATACTACACGCACAGGAAGCATGAGACAATTACTTTTCAACAGTAATTAAGACACTCTCGATAAAGTTAGAAAACATTTAAAGGAAAAGTTATGATGCTACTAAACAACAATAATATTGGCTGCAAACTCGGCAACAAAATACAAACCTACTAAAACGTCTTCTACCAAACTCACGATAAGTTATCGAACGATGAAACTTACAAAATGGCAAATAGGTTAGGATTACATTACTACATGTTATAATATATATTTAAGTGAATAAGTACCAGGTCGATCTATATAGTTTGGCTGTAAGTTGACTAAAAATGTAACAAACTACTAACAACTAATTCACTTACTCTTCAAGCACTCATTTTTTTAAACTTAAAGTAGCAGTGCAGTACCAATAAAGCACACCAAAAAATAAAATGAAAACAGAGTACTTGATTCCTTTTTCATTCTTGTACTTATATTACATATACAAACTCTCATCATTTTTATTGTTATTTGATTTTTTTTTTGAACGGCCTGTTTTTCTGTTGTATCTCAATTGTATTTTTTACATAGCTTTTAACCCTCTTATGCTCTTCCAACCATGTCCATGTCCCGTACACACATTATTATTACAAAAAAATGGGCTTTTTCAAAGAAATGGGAAAACTCGTCTTTTTTTCAGCTTTGAATTTAAACATGAGTAAGTGAGTAAAGTAGCTTGTTACTGTTGATTTTTTAATATTTTGAAGTTATTTTTGTTAATATTATTATGACTGTATGCACAAATAATCATGTCTACGTACCAGATCACTACAACTACGAACTAATGGGGGTAAAATATATGTACTACTGTCGAAAAAAAACTGTATTACTATGCTGGTAACTTTGCGTTTAAAATATCTTCACTATGAAACTATATTATATGATGAAGCACACGTTACTTTACCTTTTTTTAGCCTAATATTATTAGTTACTAGTACTCTCTATTTTTCAAGCACGTCTGACTCAAAAATCTTTAGAAAACGGATAGATTGTGCATAATGCTAACGCATGGGTGCTTTAATCTGCATCACTGGTATATTTTGAGTACGTACAAGTTGATAGTACGCATTTACTAAGTTTTCATTAAATTATAGACGTGTGCAATATGCATACGTTTTACTTACTTACCACCATCAGAGTAGAGCACTGAAGTTAGCACTGTTATATGAGCACTGAGCACTACACCAAAGGAAACGCAAAATTTGTAGTCTTTTAACAGTGTTATTACATCTTAAATTCACTTTTTATCCGTTGATGCTCCTACTGAGTGTACGAGCACCCTTATTAGTTACAGCAGTAGTTGTGGCGTTGATGTAGTAGTTAGTAACTCATATTATTGTTGGGAGTAGAGTTGTTTCTCTTTTTTAATTGTAGTCATATTAACATTGCACATTTAAAAAATTAATGTTTACTATCCTGATATGGGTTTCGTAAAGGGGTGCATCTGATCTGTCTTTCTGCATACATCTCAGTGCTAGCTCACTGTAGAAGATATGGATTAATATATATGTATATATGGAATATAGTAAATGTAATGAATATTTGTCTTTTTTTGAGCATGGTTTTCATACAGAAATCTCTTTCTCTCACTTTTTCCTTCTTTAGCGCATTGCAATGCAGTGGTATTTAGCTGTGTTTTTATACGAACATGAAGTTGTAGGAGTAGTAAGCTATGTATCTTTTAGCTGAAATGTATACGTAAGTGCAAGCTCTAAAACTGTAAGAATATGAGTTGCAGTTGGAGTACGAGTATAAGTATTGTTTAGTACGAGGTACATACTGTGAGTGCATTTCTTCTCCCATCTAAAATGCTTGTCGACGGATAGCTGTCACTATTAAAGACGGAATAGAGGAAATAAAATAGGTTGTGATTGTACAACTATACACACATACAAGCACAAGGCTTAGAGGTAGGTATCAAATTTGTGTGAATGAAGTGAACGCATACACTCTGTGGGGGTAACGGGTGACTGCCATCTTCTGAGATTTTAGTTTGCTATAGGTACTCTAAAATAGCCATTGTTCAGCAACTACCTTTGAAATAGGGTAGATGAAAGCTAAAGTAGCTGGAGGAATTGTGTGGAGTAAAATGTACATACAATGGTATATGTACTTTATACTCTCCATACAAACTGTATACTTTTAACTTGATATATAAATGCGTCATGCAATTTTTTTTGCATAATAGTTTCTATTATTAGGATTGTTTACTTTCGATTTGCATTTAGATTCACAAAAGTTTAGCTTTGGTTATGAAATCGTATCGTATCGTTAACGCTGATGGTTACATAATACAACTTAATTGAAAACTGGAATACAGGCAACACAATCATATAGAAAAGATCGTCTATGGACCTTTATTCCAGGGCTAGGACGCTCTTCCTTGCTTCAAATGTTAAAGTTGAAGAGTTTAGCCAATAAAAAGAGAAGTCTTATGGTGTTGGGACAAGGAGATGAGAATTTCTTAAGTTTTTTTTTCAGCTAAAGGAAAGCTTCAATTGAAAGTTTTTCATTGGTTAATGTTGCGTAACGCTTAGATCCCTATAACTAAACTGAAAATATTTCGTTGGTTTGTGTGGTAGACATGCATTTATTAAGTACAAATGAACACATGACCATGGATTGCAGTATTAGCCTCAGATTCGATCAAATATAGTTATGAAAGTAATACCAAATCCATTACATACTATCGTCTTTATGAGACAATATGTTCATAACCCTTCAGGTATGAATTCAAAGATTTGAGTAGCAATGTTGATTACACGGGAACGATGCTTGATGTAAAAGGCTGATATGTGCCTCAATCTAAGCCATTTTTTGCAAACTTCTGCTTGCGTGGACACTCGTTTTGTTGTAAGCGAAAGTGGCATTCCTAAATCAACACCGTAACAGTGACTTGAAAATATCCATAATACGAAGCTTCCATTAGACGCACATTGTACAAAGCACATGTATACTTTAAGTTACCACGCGAACACATAACAATCTTCCAAATTTCTGGAGCGAAAAATTGTTTACATAGTATGAAACTATCAGACTGCAGATATATATGATGATAGCGAACTTGTAGGGAGTAAGAAAAGGAACTCACAATCAGTCAACGGAATAACGCAAACACTCGCCAAATACGTAATATAAAATGTATTCTTAAAGCAAAAATTTGAACGACGTGAAAAGTGCTACAGTAACTCTATAAGTCATGTGAGCGAACACAATTTTTACGTTACTAGATTATCCTAGTTTTTTTCAACTTTTCAGTAAGTATAAAGCCATGAAATGAGAATTTCATGGGGAACACAACGTTTGTGTGATCTTTCAGAAAAATGGGTGTTGCTATTGGCCACCTACGGTATCAAAGACAAAGATAAACGAAGTCAGGTTCATGTAGTAAGTAGATCTTTTTGACTGCTGCAGTTATACATATGTAGGGTGAGTGTGAAGCATTTTTTGGCATCTATGTCAATGTCAGTCCCGTTGCTTCCTGAAGTTTCCATACCAGATGAAGTGGAAAACGAAATTGAGCACAAAGTCAAGCAACAATTAATTGTCGTGGCATATGTCATTGTTCCCGCGACGCGACAACAGGAAAAAGGAAAGCAGCGTTGTGTCCTGAACATCAACAACTATCTCCCTTGGATTAATAAAGTGGATGATGAGACGTCTCTGGGACTTTTGTTCTCTATATTACCACACTCAATCTTTCTTTGTATGCCAAATACAATTTTCTAGCTTACAAAAATATGTATGTACTTGCGATTCTTCACTGTAATATTTCATAATGAAATCTGACATAACTAAAGCATCTAAAATTTAACAAAAATTGCTGGTTTTCCATTTGCTTTGGAATAACTAAAGGATTACTAATGTACGATACTTATCAAAAATGCAATAACTGTTAATTGGTTGGTAGTAACTTGGGTTTCCAATTTTGCTTGAATTAAAATCGCGCCAGCCCTCAAGGTTCTTTCATTATGATTTACTTCGTCATATCGCCTTTATGCAGTTTTACACTTCAAAGTATGATTGCAGAAAACTAATTAATGGTTTGGACTCACCAACGGCTGAGATGTATTCTTTTGTATGCTATTAATGTTATCTTATTTAGTCTCCAAAAAGTATCTACAACTAAGTAAGAGTTTCGCTTAGAATTCTTACATTAAAATAGGTGGTTGATGGTATAATACCCATGTTTTCTTGCCTCTTGTTTCGTAACGAATGATGTCCTAATTCTATTTCTTTAGCAAATTTGAAATGCACTTTTAATCATTTTCTACAATTTGTTTAAAAATATCACCTATAAACTCAGTGTCAGAAGTTTCTAGGTTTAGTTACTTCAACAAATATCACTCTTAATCAAGTGACGTCATTTTGATGCTTTTGAGTGATTCTGGCTATGCGTCATTTTCTACACGAATGATTTCACATGCAAGGTGTACATGAGCTTACATATTATTTATGAGTGTAGCTTTGTTTTCAGTGGGGTTAAGTGAGATGGTTTCTCTTGGCGTAAATGCAGCAAGCAAACATAATTCCCAATTCCGACCACTATGTAATATCCTATTACGAAGCAAGCTAAACGCTGGAGGACATTTTGATCTCAAGATATTCCATGAATATAAATGTTGTACGAAAATTCATCCTGGGATCTGAGAAAACGGGAACCAATTCCGACCACTACGTAATATCCTATTACGAAGCAAGCTAAACGCTGGAGGACATTTTGATCTCAAGATATTCCATGAATATAAATGTTGTACGAAAATTCATCCTGGGATCTGAGAAAACGGGAGACCATTTAAAGATAATTGCTCTTTAGCTTCTATGACCAACTATGAAATTACAACCTGCATGAAAGTATAAGCGAAATAAAAAGCATGAAGCTCATGTGACGACACACAAAAAGCTATTAAAACATTACAAACGTCATAATCAAGTCCAACATTCCCGTCTGGTATAACATCAACATAGTTTAAACATCAACAGCAAACACTCTGTGGTTCCTTTTGGTGAAAGCATAAAACTTTTTGGGGGCTCCGCTGGTTCTACGTTTTCCGGTTTCCCCATTTTCGGAAGTTATAGTCAGTTACAAAGAAAAACCACTCGTTTTGTTGTGTAATGAAAGCAAAACAAAAATAGCGGAGTCGTTTATGTATAAGGATTCGTTTACCCATTAATCCCAAGATGCAAACTCCCAAAGATGTCCAAAAGCACACGGTAATAATGGCTTTTCAGTTGGTGGACAAAGAGAATGGAACCTACAAACAAGTGAGTTTTCTTAAAGCAGCGTTTTTATGACATTCAGTTACATATTGTTTCAATTCATAGTCCCCATTCTTTGCTTCTTCTTTTTCATCGTCGTCATCATCATCCACTAACAATAAGCATAAAGCTAGGGGGTGAGACATATAGACGTTACATTTCATTGTGGTTAAGACAGCTATGGAGATGGCGTTCTGTATTCCAAGTCCTTGGTTTACATTCTATAAGGAAATGGGAATAAAACGGAAGCTGTGATAAAATTTATATGAAGCTTGGGAACAGACTCCAATGTCTGACATGACAACTATAACTAGTATGGTGACTACAAACTGAAGTAAAAACTATATATACTTTTGCGGGAATATTTCTTTACGAGCTAAACACATACTTTGTTTGTTTGGCGGAACCAGAGGAATACGAACCGTTTTTGTGGTTGTATAGAAAGGCTCATACAATTTGAGAGGTTTTGCCTTATAGTCTCAACTCTGTTATAAAAGCTTTAAATGTTATGTCTTGTTGCTCTTCCCGTCTAGTTGTAATCACAAGGAAAAGCTCAGGCTTGATTTTCATGGAAATTTTGTCGTGCAAGACTTATAGTCTCAAGTCTGTTATAAAAGCTTTAAATGTTATGTCTTGTTGCTCTTCCCGTCTAGTTGTAATCACAAGGAAAAGCTCAGGCTTGATTTTCATGGAAATTTTGTCGTGCAAGTGCAAAAACTAGTTAGTAATACAGCTTCTTAAGATAAATCTTGTACTCCAAAGGGAGTAAACTAAGGTACTCTTAAAATAGATTGGCTGAAGTCGTCATTTAAATGAAGGTATGCTTATCTGACAAGGGCACACAGCATTATAGAACACAGCAAATCTCACATCCAGAACCAAAGAAAACAAATTAAATTGGTTTGTGAGCAACTAAGCACTACCTTAAAACATTTTCTATATGTCCGAATAATAAATAAAACTATAATAAAAAAGCATGTGAAGTAAGTACATTTCAGTAGCAAAATTCAACTTACAATTTAAAAGATACCAATAGTTATCAATCTCTATCCGAGTAGGTAAAAAATACTGCAAGTAAATTTGTAAGTTGTACGTATAATTTCTATCAGAAACAGTATTTGATTATAGACTTAATTGAGTAACCCGCAATAAGGTAGGCTCTAAAGTGGACCCACTCCATTTAAGGAAAGCCTATCCTAGTCACTCCCTCGTAAAACGGTACTAGTTTCTCTCTGCCTGAGTAAACGTTGGAGTACAAAAGAAGTAAAACAGCTAGTTCACTTTTGTAAAACTATTTCCTAAAAGTTTCCCAATTTGTTATTTGACCAGATACTTTACTCCAACAAAAGCAGAAAATATGGTTATTTTAAAATTCGAACCCAGTTTTACATCCTTCCTTAAAAATTCATGTAGTTGCAAAAGCATACCGGGATGCTTTACGAGGGGTACCATTCAACTTTCCGGTAACATGAAGTTTCCGACAACCTGAATATTGGCATACAGGAGAGCAGGATCTCCAAACATTTGAGACTCACATGACGCAAATTTTCAGTTTAAAACTGAATACATGCTATTGGCGAAAACACCGTTGATGGGGTTTCCATTAAAACCGTCAATACTGTTGGGGGCACGTTGATATTTTTCAAAAGTTCGGTTATCTCATACCTGTTTTGCACTAAATGTTCACACTTATTTGGTTCTAACGATGATTCAAAATGCGCGATATTATTTGTTAAAATAGCACATCAGTATTAGTGTAAGACAATAGGATAATAAGTCCATCATTTTTTGTAAATTGATTTAGAGTTGTTTAGAGTTCACCAGGGAATTAAATCTTCAAATGACTGAATGCTTTTATGAATTAAAAAAACCTGGTTACCATCTGGGAAATAAGCTAAAGAATATATTTATATGAATTAAGTATTTTTAAGGTCGAAATACGTAAACGCCGAGCTTTTGAAACCTATAATATTGTGACATTATCAATAATACAATTTATTCCGGACATCGGAGGAATTAGGAAGCCATACAATTTCAGTTGTAAATCATGGAACAAAATCATATCAAAACCTCAACGGTGCATTGTTTGTTGCAACGTCTACAAGAAAAACTCTTTCTCAATCCCAGAAGCTAAAAATGCGAAATTAAGTATTTAGATTTCGAACTTTATTAAGAACACTACAAATACATTTGCCATCAGAAACATCATACTCAAGCAAGTTGTAGATATTATAACAATTATAACACGAAGTATAGCATTATTCAGAACGTTAGGCAGAAAATGACGGCTTATATAATAACTGTACTTAATAATTTTATTTTCACGTGCATAAGCTTGCAATGGGAGATTCCAACAAAGTAGAGAAGGGCTCAAAACAAGTATTGTCTTAACTCCTAAAACCAAGACCGTCATTAACTAAGACGTTTAAAGACATATTTGGAGACATGGCTAGAACGGGGAAAGCCCATTGATACTGCAAGCAAACTGAATCTTGTGTATGTACGAATGTACGTCCTAAGCTAATAATACAATTTAAATCACCAAGACTTTGGACAAGTTTCATAATCGTCAGTAGTTGCATAAACTTTTTTACCAGTACGAACGCAAGTCTGAAAGATAAAAGTTGTAGAATAAGAGATTTTAGTAGGACTTGCTCTACGTTAATCCCTAAAACGGAGTTTGTTCTAATCGTTTCTGGTTTATGGCATTGTCCTTGCGAATTGGGAAGTCAACTAGACTGTAAGAACGCCTCTTTTTCAACTACCTTTCATTAATTGAATGAGCCAAGATCGTGGATAATTTATATAACTCATAATTTCCACATTTAAAGGATTATACACTTATGAAAATTATGAAGGAAAGTCAGAAATGAGTGGAATAAACTTTGTAATCACTAAAGTGTACAACCAGTCGACCTACTTGTACAACAAATGCTTGTTTTAGTTACAGATTGTACATGAGCAAATTCTAGGAGTCATGTAAACATGAATGGCCTAAAATTGTAGTAAAGCCAGGTTTTCAGGTAGAAACCATTAAGATATTGAAAGTAACTTGGCACTCTGATTTTCCTCTGTTATCGCGGATTCGCTTCTTAAAATAAAACTGAGTTTTTGGGTATATCTAAATGTCTACATGAGACCCCAAAACCCGGGCCTTGTCTTTGGATTCACTTGAACCATGGTCTCTCAAGATACTAACATCTAACATCATCGCAATTCGAAAACCAACAAATTAACCATTGAAGTACCACTCCAGCGGAAGCCAAGATGTATGCATGATTAGACTGACAAGCCAATTCTTAGAATGAACAAGTACGAGCAAATATCAATTCTAATGTGATATGTAATGTAATAAAAGAGTGATGACTAGTATAAGTGTTGAGAACAACTGGAATTGATTACAACTAGCGGCACTACCCAAACGCTCTAAAATATGATCTATTGCTTCCTCCATGATGAGAGTTAAACAATAGTCATAAGAGAGTTTCACTTTCACTTATTCTATTCCACTTTCTCGGAAATAGGAAACCAGTCTTCCTGCATGCAGTGCAGCTATTTCTACCAAAGGACCTGGCCATAGGCGGCTTCAACTTTCTCTCCTTGACTTTGTTCTATTCTGCTGAGAATGTTTCGAGCTCGCACAGCTGCCACGAGGTATCTTTTGCTGCCTGTCGAAGTCGGATATTGCTGATAAATACGCTTTGCAGGCACTAAAGTAGAAAGTAGCTCATTTGAGATTGCATTCAGCATTTTAGCTCTTCTACTTTTAATGTGTGATTTAATGCACACTTTTTAATGGATGCAATCCATGAAGTTGGCTTCGTGCACGCGTAGCTACACTTGTACGTGTTGGGCTAACCAACGGCATTGGGAAATGAGCTGTACTGTATATAAATTGGCACAGAAATACAACGCCTTCGTATCACAATCACATCCTAAAAAAATCCACCTTTCTCTGTCTTCTACTGTCTTACGCATATCAAAGGGCTATAAATCTTTTGCTCATTTCTTACCTCCGAACTTTTGGACTTGAATCTTACCATTCGCATTGTTTTCTTGTACAACCGTTTTCATGAAAGTAAAGATAGGTTTAGTGATCTGATTATGGAGAGGCCTACTTGCGGAAATTTCAATGGTTGTAGTAACTTGTAGTATTTAGTGGTAAGATTCAACTGCTTCGTTGGAATTTGTCTGATCATAATAGAACTTTATGTGACTGCCGTTTTGTTCTGTCTGTTTGATATCATTTGAGTTGTGAAATTTTGATTACATGAAGCGTGGTATTAGCAAAAATGTTTTAATTTTTCGTTACAAGCACGTTTATTGAAGTAACTTCCAAGAAACATACTTCCCCTCGCCTATGCTTAAATGACTGTAGAAGTTACTGAAAGATGAACTCGAAAAAAGAAAAGGATTCTCACTATGTCTACATGGTTTTGCTATCATGAACAAAACGCAAAATACGAAAGTACTTTCTAGTAGGATGTCTAAACGCTTGTATATTTGTTGAACAAGTCGACAGAAACCCGCAAAGAAGATATGAATCATTCACACAGACTGCCAACGCCATTAAATTACGAAATGGATAATAAAACTTATATCAACTTTAACAGCGGTCAGTTGAAGGGCTTTTAGAATCTATCCTAATAAAACAGACAAATCTAAGTAGATGCAATGATGAACTTTTATGGAAATGTTATTTATCACGTAACCCCAGAACTTTTATGTACCTTTCCTAAGAGTGAATTTCAATTACCTTTGACCTGACTTGCTATATAAATAATAAATATGGTAAATTAGTCATGAATAAGCTTTATAAGATACTTTAAAGATCTAAATTATAAAAGATTATATACTCGTGCAGGAAAAAATTTACTCACCATTGACTTGATTCCCATTGACATATTTTTCTCATTAAAAAGTTGTCTATGCCATGCTATTGATTACTAATAGCGTCTGAATTTTTACAACTTTAAGAAGTATATACGGAGTTCTCGTATGCCTAGATGAGCTATATTTCTAGAATTTGTTATTCTGAACATGTTAAATGTTACTGCCATACTTTGTTACTTTACGCCAGAGGATTGACAGACAGAACGAACTTTTAACTGTATAGCAAAATATCAATTAAAATGTAAATTTAAGTGCAACGTCCCGTTATTAACGAAAGTGTACAAAAATCGGAGTGGCAGCTACGTTGTTTGAAGGTAATAG
>JAANSM010001563.1:0-18009 GCA_036850725.1 Orchesella villosa
TTACCATTTCTTTTATTAGAATTTCTTTCTGCGAAGTTGTAGCGCAAATACCAACCTAGTGATGATGTTGTTGACACTACGGAGAAGAAAAATATGTATAATCTCATACATAATATTTGTGTACTTACAATTCGTAGTGATTTACCTTATAGAAAAAAAGTATATATTACGTGGTTTGTGAAGAATCAGAATTAAAAGTTCTCCCTCAGTTTTTTAACGAGAGAGATCCAATCAAATCTTACTTTGCAATCAGAGTTTATCTTAAAAAATCTTGTGACTCATGATGTACTTCTTTCCCTGTTGTTTAACACTGTCCGACGACTTTGTTAAATTGATGATGATGATGATGATGATCATGATGGTGTTGGCAATGACAATGATGAAAAATGCTGCTGGAGGTCCTCTCAACCCAACAAATATTGGACTAACCACGTGTGTGTGCCTTTCACTCTCTGACAAAAAAAAATTTTATGAGCAGTTAAAATTTATCCAAACATTCGGTACACAGGTACTGAGATACAAATATCTATATATATTTTTTTAGTTTGTATTTATATTTTTATCAATTCAGTTTCCTCTGCCTGTTTTTTTATCTGATCGCGTGTACAGCTTCAGTAACCTAATCAATACTAATAAAACGTCCAGACATTTTTTTTTGTACAATAATTCACTGCTCTTATTTAGTGAAATCAGCACTGGAGTGATATTTATCGTATTTTTGACAGTTCCCCTTATGAAATGACAGTTACTCGTGATGCAAAATTAAAAACTACATCATTTCTCCGAACCGATTTCAAAATTGTACAGAACCAAATAATGTTGTCGGGTAGTTTGTAGAAACTTCTATTTTGTCTTAACAAACTCGTCATAATACTAGATGAAATTAGCTCTTCTTCTTCTCTCTTTCTCTTTATATATATATTATATATACTTATTGATGGCTTTAAAATGTTAACTGAACTTCAGTATTAGTCAACTAGAAAACTAGTGCTAATTTGTAACGTACGTAGGGGGATAGACTATTAGATTGTCTTCTTGCCTTGATATTTATATAACCATTTGTCAATCACAAAGTTTCACATTTATTATGCTATGCGTGTTCTCTTAATAACAATAATAGTATTTCCTTCATTGACGAACGAAAACAGTCGGCATCCAACTTATTTCGAATGGAGAGGATTATTCATGTAGTCACAGTTGTAGTTCTCCTCCCTTTTTTCTTCGTTTCAGAGTTATTCATTAAGACCTAGAGATATTATGATTTATTCCAGTGATTTCTATATATATTTGTTTCAAGTGTGTTAAGGCATATCTATGCATTTTGGATACCAAGGTGGAAAATTAGTAAAATGACGTATTCGAATTTGTAGTTTCGAGTTTCTCTTGAATTCGGTTGGTACTGTTGCCTCGAGCGTTGAGCCACGGAGTGAAGAGCAGCAGAATCAGTTGAAAAAGAGAACGGGGAAGAAATCAAGAGACCCTTAGACGTGTTGTACCTGACAGGAATATTAGCCACACGTTTTTTGTACGATGATAACACGTAGTTTTGATAGAGTACTTGCTATATTAGCATTTTTCAGTCTCAACAGTGTGTCACATAAAATATCAGTTTGCTTTATTGTATATATTAATGGGTCCTTTTTATACGCTTGAATGATTTTAATGGTGGTCTTTAAATTGAAACGTTGTTTGAACGATATAGTTAAAGATATAGTTAAACAACATTTCATATTTTATATGAAGGCTATAATCCCCCCATGAAAAATCAATTGTTGTCCGCTGTTTCCAGAAATTTTGGTCACATAACAATGTGTACCTAAAAATCTTTTGATCTGTTTGAGACTGAAAAGTGTTTGTGAAGTTTGGTTTTTATTTTACTTTGTGATATTGATGTTAGAACGGAATATAAATAGTTTACCGTAGTAGTCGGTTTAGTTTAAGAAAATTCGTAGAATATACATGTAGTCCGGATTCCGTATCTGTTTTCTTTCTCCATTTAACCCAACCCTAAATCATCGTATTATTCGTCTTGACAAGTTACATTTGTTTGAATTTATCATGGTGGAGACGATTGGTGTACCATAGTTATATGTGTGAAGCAATACATTTGTCTTTCATGCTTCTTTTGAACGTAAAAGCTTACCGTAAAAATTATAATGTAGAAGCTTATTTCCACTTTGACTTTTTCTTGTCATAATTTTATGCTGTCGTAATTTTACAGCATACGACCTCTTTGCCACTTCAAAGCTTAGAATGGACTATAGTAGACGCATTCGCTGGCTTCAAGATTTTCCGAAGGATTTATGCTCCTTTTTACGCAGATCTACAAAGTGCTGACTCCAGACTTATATAGACTATAAAGTAATAATATGATGGTCGGGTCTGACTTTGTTGATTTTCTCACGAGTATTGAAAAGATCTTTCGCCTGTTTTCTCAGCGCGTACTTTCTTTAAGCTTTCCTTTTACTGACCTTCTACTGTTTGACCACTGCTTTCAAAATCTGTGTACGAATCAATAACTATGTATGTGCTTATGACAAATAACAAGGTCTCCTACTGATTGCTATTGCCTTCATGTGTAACTAGATATATACTAAACTAAGGGACATTTTACACTAGTTACGCAAGCTAGCATTTCCTATATTACATTCGATTCAATGCTAATGCACAAAGTGGGACGACTTCAGTTGGCTGGGCTATATTAGTATGTATTTGTAATACATGAGTAATCCCTCGTCGGCGACTATTGATACATCAGCGCAGTGGAATCTGAATTGGATGCGTTGTCAATACCAGCCGACGAGAGATTATATACGGAGCATCTAAATAAATATATGTGTATATATATAGATTATGTATGTACTTTGCATGCTTTCTTCAATATACTTCCATACGGTGTTGTGAAGCCAAGCCAGGGCACTTTGTTCCAACACGCTGTGCTTTCCGTTCGTTTACCTAATTTCTCTCTCTCTCTCTCTATTCCTTTCAAGTAACAAAGAAAACTGTAGCAAAAAAGGAAGCTGAACCATCATTGAGGAAGATCTGTAAATTCTCACGTATATGGGGTTGCTATTAGTTTTATTTTTCACTCATGCACCGTGTTATATTGTAGTTTTCTTTGGTGTATCACGTAACATTTATTATATATGCTTTAAAGAAAACTGCATTTGAAAATTGTTGGGTTTTATATTTTGCAACCAATCGGAGCAAAACACAAGTCCACGAGAAGTTCTGAAATAAGAAACATAAAGTTCTCTTGAACATGTATAACCGTAAAAAGCCCTTGGTTTTTTGAAGTGGTTTTTAAGTAGGAGACGAGAGACGTAGTCAATTCACAGCTTTTTGTTTGGCAGTTAAAGTCTTCAACGTTTACCTATGTTGTATTATTTCCAGTTCATGGCTGTTCCGTCTCAATTTCACGTTGTTAGAAGTTTCAAGGCCTAGTTCACTTTTTATTTCATAATCTACAGTTTACAGTTTTGTAGTGCATATTATTTCTTAGCCAACATCTAATTTTAGTACTTTCCCTTATGTTTCTATTCAGATAAAAATTTCAAAGTAAAAACTAGAGAGATTGATCACAATACTTATGTCAAATATTATTAGCACAGTGTTTGCTTACATAAAAAGGGATTCACATTGATATAATATGGAAATGGAATTGACTGTCAGCTTTTTCATTTTTGATCTTCTTAACAGAAGTTCACATCTTATACATATTTTATTATGCTAAAAAGAAAGAAATTTTATATTCACTGTTGCATAAAGAGAACGTCTCAACTTACTGAATTACAAATACCGTATAATATTTCAAAATGCTTCTTTGAACGCTTAACGGGTATCATTACACACAAAAAGACTTCATTTATTACTCTCCATCCATTTATTCTGCAAGAGAAGCGCATAAATATAAATCATACATATATATATGCACAATAACACAATTCTGGTTAAAATCTAACACAAAGTAGAAAAGTCGCTATTGCATCATGCCTTGGCTTTATAGCTTTAGTGTATATAAGTTGTGGTTTTGTAGCTTTTTGATTATCGCTCAGTAGATCAAAAATATTGTCTGTCTGTAGTTGTAGAAGACATAAGTTGCAGATACACACACACACACCCACACAAAGTAAATGTAATTTGATATATTGTATTTGTTAAACAATCAATATCTGATTCTTGTCTTTAACAAAGCAGAGTCGTTACGATAATGTTCTTTGCAATGTAACGCAGTAAAACGTAGACTAGCACTCAAATTCTAATGATTCACAATTTAGCACTAAAAGAGTAGATTTATGTAGAGACTGCATGTAGCTAGTTCGTTGTATAGTGTAGTTCCATCGTAGTTGAACAAATATCCCTGCCCGACGCAATTTAAAGTTGTACCTTTTGTTCCGATTCACACCGTTGAAACCAAGTTAGGATTGATGAATATATTGCGAGTACTTCTAAACCGTAATCATGCCCCTCTTCCATTTTTTAATCAAAAATCAAAGTGAAAAACTTATACTTTAATTTCATTGACTACTCAATTATTTCCAATGATTTTTTATTACTTTACCCTACTTTCATTACCATTGGTAGAGAAATTCCTTCAACTTTTAATGAATTGATCCCAAGATTCCGTTGAAAATGATGTACTTATACATTGATACATAAAGCAATGAAATTTTTTTAAACGCATGTTTATTACAATTTCTAATGTTAAGTAAATTAAATATGTTAAGATACAATCAATGATAGAATAATTAGTTTTTAAAAAAATGAAAAGAAATATGAGTTGGGCGGTGAAACTAATGAAAAATATTATTCTTTGTGACCGAGCAGGTTTCCCTGCAGCAGCTTATGCGGCATATGCAGCGGGACGTGGCTACAGTGGATACGCTGGATTCGGTCTCCCCTACCCGACAGGTACCCATTTATGTCTACCTTATCCGCTCGACTGCCTCTACTCTATGAAACTGTGAATAAAACTTTGTAGGACGCAAATGATAATAATCATGATTACAAGAAAATCGTTCTTAATTCATTATGACAAGAGAAAGGATATGAATGCTGTGAATCCCATAGCCTTATATTAATTTCTGGCAAAACAAAACTAACAAAGTAAATATTGAGAGGGTGGTGAAAGGTTTTTTTTGTGGTCAATTTATAAGGTTTCTCAGATTTTATTGTCTCCACTACTAAGTACTTCCAAACAATATCAATATTTAAATGTTGACATTTGTAATGCTAAGACACCTTGCGTTTTATGATTACGCTTCAATTTTTAAAAACCATTTCATTTTGTGATGATGTAACAAGTTCAATCTTCTCCGGTGTACATGGCAACTGGCATAATAATTTTTTAAATTCTGAATATTTTAACGGCATCCATTTCAAACCCTTTTAAAATATATGTAATATGTTCATGGTTTTTATGAAGATTGATTTGACTACTACATAACATATATATTGTCGATAAAACGTAATACTATTTCATTGTTTTAAATCTGAGAAGCCTCCATGTTCGTTAAATTTTTTAAAATGAATAATGGGAAACCTTCTCGATGAACTTTTAAGACCGTGGAAGCAACCATATATATTACAACATCTCCTTAAAGGTTTTCCTTGTATAATTATTTAATCATAAGCAAAGAAGAGAAACCAAAGTACATTTATATAAAAAGGTAGAAAACGACTACTTGATCCATCTATTGAAGCAATAAGAATAATCATTTCCATTAGGAATCAGGGAGCAGCAAAATTAAAAGAAAAGAGATGCAGTCGATAAGAAACAAACCTTGTGTTTGGAAAATCAGCATTAAAGTAATTGTAAGATTTGCAAAGTGTTTAGCTTCAAACAACAATCGTGATGAGGCTTCCATCATTAACTTAGGGTTATATATATATATACTATATTGATCGGTATTATTAGCTAATGAATGAAATATGCTATTGACTCTAAAGATAAGGATTCATTCATTCATGCATTACATACCTATTTATATGCATCTCGACTTTCAAATGCGATGTATCTTGTACGGACGTAAACTACACATATATATCTCTATACTATATACATACTGATGCGTATTATTAAACTACTTTCTCTCTCTCTCTCTCTCTCTTCTGTTCAGTCAGTCAGTAATAATTTTAAGATCAACATGGGAAAATATTGTTTGTACGTCTACATACATAATATGTAGTCATATTTAATTCTTATTTATCATGTGGACAACAAAATACTACTACTACTTTAACCATTTTATTATGCAATTTGACAAAACCAATGATGACAAGACAATGAACTTGCAGGCGATTTTACTTTAAAAAATATATACTATTTTACTCTTTATTCATAACAGTTATAATTATATACATTTATAAATGTCAAAAGCTCTGCTTGGTTTGATGCTAAATACATTATTTGCTATATATATTATCACACAACTTGATTTAAGAGAAAGGAGAACAACTTCAAAAAAAAAAAGAAAAATGAACCAGGACTGATTTTCTATCAGTGTTACATTACAAGCAATCCATGAAATGAAAGTGTTACATACATATACATTGTAAAATATATATATTAGTAAGTGTAAGGAAAAGAAAGTTTGCTCTCGATTTAGGTGTGTACAACTTAATACTACCAGCTAAGTAGGTCTTATATAAACACTAAGAACGTACTGTTTTAAGTAGGAAAAATAATGGTATGAATACGTGCTTGAAGTAATTCCGATAAAGTCATCTTGTACATATATGAAAATTGTTAAAGTGTAGCTTTATTGAAGAGGAATGACAACAACAAACATCAACGTACTGAAAATGATATTCATGGTCAGTTTGTTTATATAAAAAAGCAAGAAGGAAAGCACTTACTTAGCAACAAAAGTAATATCGTACAGTACAGACATTTTATTGAATTAGAATTGTTGAAACATAGTCATGATGTGTAGTGATTTTGATCTTTGAGAATACATAAAAAAAGGGGAGGAAAAAAAACGTTATGATATATACTTTGAGACAAATCAAAATATAAGTTTACTAGTAACTCTTTGCTCTTGTTTTTTTGTTCGCATTTTGTTTCTACTGTATACTATTACTGTTTTCTGAAGTAGAGTCAAGTTTTTGAGTATATATAAGTAAGTGAAGGTGTTGATTCAATGGCAATATCCAAATATAGTGATATATATTTACTTTATAAGCAAGTACATAAGAAGTGAAAAATTTAAAGTAAGGATGCCACAATAATTAATTTATTGCAATCAATTTACAGGGAGAAAAAATAAACAATTAAAATAACCACAGAAATGTGTCAATCTTGTAGGTCATTCAAAACAAATTATTTATTTCATACAAATTCATCCCATCGAATTTAGCTTCCCTTTTGATTCAGTATAGTTCGTATAATAATATACGTAATTAGCAAGGGTAAAGCATTGCTACATTTTATGACAAAAGCATAACTAAAACAAAGACTATTCATTTAAGTTGCTATAGAATTTTAGTATTATTTTCTGTAGAATGAAATTATACCTTCCGTTCATATATATATATTTGTTACAGATTTCACACAAGTACGTATAGAAACCAATTTCCATCAGTTTCATTCCGGCACTTTTACATTGCATTAGCAGTTTCATAAAACGCACAGCTAGCAATCCTGATTGAGCATCGTAGTAAACATCTTCACTGTTAATCTCTCCTTACTCGAGTGTAGGAAAGGAGATTCAATGGATCGTTTGCGAACTGACGTATGTATCTCCTCAAAATATCACAATTTTTGGAATATGAAATGATTTTATGAAAAATGACCCTGTCACTGGCACTGTAGAAGCAATTCATTCTACGTGTGATAGTGTTTCTGAACAAGACGGATTGAACTGCAAAATTTCCACCACTGCTTCCATGCTACACGCTGCTACAATATTTCCCTCTAACTGAATAGTTTATGTCGGCATGTACATTATACTTATAATCTGCATGTATATATGTCTAATATTATGCAATAGTAAATCTCATGCTACCGCTCCTAGATTAGTTCATGGGTATACAGAAATTACTAGCCATATAGCCTTGCGAAAGAGTCAAAAGTATTTTGAAAAAAAAACAAAAGCTTATTTTGCAAGGGAACAAAAAGGTTTCTTGCTTTGCTGATGATACTGAGTAAACGCCAGCTGCTATGATTTAGCTTCATGATTTATCATTAATATGGATTAAATATTAAGCTAAGTAATCTGAGCAAGTCTGACAGGGCTATGCCATGGAGATAATAGCATTGAACCGGGACAGGAATAGATGTGCATCCTATTCCAACGAATTAATCATAATGACATGAAACTTTTACGGTTGGTCAAATCTGCCATGCATCACAACAACCAACCTTACCCCGTTGCCACATGCACACACGCAATGAAAAAGTGATTGTTAGTGAACAAACTTCTCTCAATTTAAATCCATTCCTTGTCTTTTAAACGTTAATGTTGCTGCTTCGAAAACCTACCCTCTATTTTGCACAAAAGAAACATACAAATACCTGCCTGTTTCTATAAAGTGTTTCACCTATTACCTCCACATAATGGGAAGTTGTTCTAAAGTATGGGAACTGCCTCAGAAGTGAATATAAGTATAATGTGATTTTCATCTTTCAGACAAGTTTCAAGTTTCGTATCTAATCTTCGGTTTAATTCTATTAATGATTCGATTCGGCACCCGTAACGGTTTCATACCATCCATATATATAAGTGTCAAAGTTGAAACTGAACGCTGACGCAGTTATGCACATCATCATCGAGGAAGACGAGAGAGTTGGCAATGGTTTCTCGTTAGGAGTAGAAAACGTGGTCTTTCCTCTTCACCATTTATCTTTCCACGTAGTATCCATCTACAATTTCCTTCCTGGTGGAACTACTTACATGAGCACATGCCATGCATTGTGTATACTCATAAAGTGAGAGCAATTTTTGCACATCTACATACAAAAGATGCATTAATGCCGGACATGCATACACATAACATATGCTGTTGGCTCGTGTTGGTACAAAATATGAGCTTTATTATTATTATCATAGGCATCGTTATCATCTTGCTATAGTACTCTTACCATAGTAAAAAATCGATTTAGAACAGTTTCATATAATGACGGCTAAATAGGCAACAGTAGTACACACCAGCCACTGCCACTTATCTATTTCTCTTGTATATATATGGTCGCTGTATATATGTGTGTGTGTGTCGTGTGCATTTTTGTTTTGCTTTAGGGCCATTTTCCTTACCATTTGTATGTCTATGTGTATTCAAATGATGCAATGGTAACAATAGGTTATAGAATTTTGGCTTACTGGCATATGAGGTAGTGGTGCTCTGTGTAGTGGAAAGCAGTTCTAATCATCATCAGGAACAGCAGAAGAGGCAATGCAATAGTGCTTTCCGTAGAACCATGCGAGTGTTCATGAGTTGGCCCCTGCATCATCCATACGCAACCAGAGAGAATGAGTGAAAGGAACAAAACTTCATATATATTTGGAGGAGTAAGCACTTTTTTTCGACCATAGCATAGCATAGTAAACGGTTGGCAAAGAGGAAGGCTTCCCACTACTTCCTCGTACTTTTAGGGGCATAAGTATATTGCCAACTCGTAGTTTCCAGAAAAGAGGAGTTAGGAAAATGTCTTTGGATTTAGGAAAGTAGTAGCAGAAATGACTGTAATAATCTATGGGCTCTCTCTCCTTCCTATCTTCATCTCGTTCTCCCTCTCCCGTTCTTTATTACTTACCCATACTCACGCATTGACACACGGTCTTCTTTTGCCATTCATTTTTGTATGCATAGATGTGATGTCTTTTAAATGTGTGGTGGATGAATGGTAGTGAGTTGTAGATTTTTTCAGGTCCTTTTTTTGTGAGGAAAAGCAGACAACTTTCTTGTATTCTATTCCCATTCATATACACGCACGTCGTTCACATAAGATATATGTAGGCATGATGATGATATTGTAGTTTTCTTCCCTTTTATCAACTTGTATGAAAGTACTTGTACATCTGTATGCATGAGTGCTGGCCTGGCTAGCTGTTGTAGTGGAGTAGGGTTATCCAACTTTTTTTGTGGACTATGATGATGATGATGATGCTACTCTGGTTTTCCTCGTTTTTGTTTTCCTCTCTTTATTTCTCTCTCCTTTCCTTTCTGAGCTCTGCCTCTATCATTTTTCTCTCTCTGCACTGCACCTACTACCACCACCACTCTTCAACTTATACTTTCTTTCTTCTTTCATTTTATCCATTCTTTCCCGTGTTTGAATTAGAAAAGGGGAACATAGAAACATTGTTATAATGCAAGTGGTAGCAAAGAAAAGGACCGTGAAGTATATCCGGGGTTTTCTTCTTTTATCAATAAACAAGATTTAGCATTAGCAAGATGAAGCAATAGCAATTGAGATGCCTACTATTTTCTCTAACAATAAGTTGATGAGCAACGTTGCTTATGAATGGTTTCGGCTTTTCCTATATCACAGTTCTAATATTTCATCCACTAACTTTAATGCTGGATATAGGTACTTACACGGCACAACCATTCTTATTGCATCAAAGTTCAGTGTTGTCAAGTGCCGCATCGCAGTTGTGAGAATGTATGTACAGGTGCATTAAATACAAAGACTTAACACAAGAGTGTATTCAAAATTAGTTCCAAAAAGGTTAATACCTGCTTTCTTTGCCAAGGTATCTGCAAAAGTAGGTTTATATACAGCATCAATACCCATTCGAATTTTCAGCGTATTCACTTGCAAATTACTCTTTATGTATTTTCACTGTGCAATTTATTTTCATGATTCTGTCCTCGTGATTCACCCTCTCTATAAGATTAGTAAGGCTACATGCATTTCTATGATGGTGCGCTAGTTTCTCATTTTATAAAGTCAACATCCATGCTAGCAAGTAGATGAACTGTTTCAACAGACACACTTTTCCTTCGAACTCTCAAGTTATGCAAGGGATGAAGTATTAACGTAGAGGTATGTATATGTTCATAAGTTTAAAAAAAATATAGTGAAGAGAGACGGAGTTCACAGACCAACTACATTTGAATGGGAGAGCGCAATGCATTTTGTAGAAGATAAGCGTATCATTTTGACTGAGCTTCTGCATCAGGATACCAAAAACTCATCGCAAAGATTAAAGAATGAAAGAGCTCTTTATTTTTACCCATCAGAAGTGAGAAAGGGAAGAAGAGGGAATGAAAAGTAAAGAAAGTAAGAGTGAAGAGGATATACGTGCTCTCTTTCAAACTTGAGTTTATTATGCTTTCTTCGGGCTACCTACTTTAGGGAGTAAAAAAAGTAATCTTTATTTTCACTTTGTGGTAAGCTGCTCCCTCCTTTTCCCATCGTCACAATGACTCGCAAAACTCTGGCAAAGAACAAAAAATTACTGGAAGAGTGATATAAGTAAAATACAAAAAAGGAATATATACTACTTTAATCATGGTGTTCCATGAGTGGATACTCTCTCGCTTTTTCACAAGAATGAGTGGAATATCCATTATGCATGTGCAGATGCACAAACTGAGTGAGTATTGCAGTGTAACCGTCGCATAGAACAGCCTACCTTCAGCTTATAGCTTAAATGTCGACCTTTTAATTTCAAGGAATAAATGTTTACATGTTGAAAATGCATGAGTTTTAATTGCATTCCAAAACATTATATTTGTAATACGCTTTTCTATGCTTTTCTACGTACAAATTCACTCGTCACTCATAGTCATAAAGTATCACGCAGATTTCCGTTGGAATAAGTACATCCCACGAGCCCTCATATGAAAATCCCAAGCTTAACATGGTTACTTGAAGTAAGAAGCACCACTTGATACACGCAAAGTCATACTTTTGTGACACGCTCAAGCTCTTTACGGAAACTATTTTACCTACCGCTGCTTTGATCATAAGAATCTTAATTTTTTTAGTTGCCCAACATATTTAGCTGGTGAGCATATGCAAAAGCATATGGTATGGTTAAGCAAATTATGTGAGGGACTACTACTGGGGTAGGGCAAGATGTAGGAATGAGCGGAGCGTCAGGTGAAGAATAGTTGAGTGATGAGATGGGAGAGCACGAGTCCTAATGTAAGTCCAGAAATAGAAAGGAGTAACTGAATAGCGGAAATGAAACACTCTGTTTAGAATTGTGTCGTAGTTAATGTTACATTTCTACAAAATACAGCCCTATTGTGCCTACATATAGATACAGTGTGAATTCAAAGCTTTCAAGAGTGCAAGTTTAATTCAACTGCTCCTTCTCCTGCTGTTGCGAGGAGTTGCGGCAAAGTAGAGAAAAGTTTCTTGAGAGAGAGAGGAAAAACGAAGGAGTACATGGAAAAGATGAGAGAACATTCACTTACTAACAGCCTATTTTTCCTTTGCTGAGGCTAAAATATAGTAGCTGTTGTGCATGTGTAACGGTATCGATCTGCCTACAAAACAGATTATCTATACATACGTTATGTACGTAGAGTTCTAGTCCATTTGCTACTTTAATTTATGTAAGCATTAAAAGAAAACGTGCTACTCTGCTCTTAATCCCGGCACATCTTTTATGCAAACCCTACTATGTGTATTACGTTGATGCATTCTGCAAAAGAAATACTTCATTTGAATAAACGTTTTCATTTTTTTCTCAAACTTCAACTGACAAACTCCAACTTACGGAAGGCTTTCCATATATGAATGCATGACAAGAATATTGTACGAACTACAAAGTAAGTGCATGCGTTTCTGTGTGTGTTGACTCTCAGTTCGGTATATATATATATATCTCTCTCTCTTTTCACATATGTCTCTGTCCTTAAACGTGAAAGGAAATTAAACTGGTCGTAAATTTTGAAGTGAATTCTTTCCAACGCTGATTTTGTCTCGCTCAAATCATAACTCTGAAAGATGATCCCGTGCTTTGTCGTCAGAGTCAATCTTGTTTTTACACATTCATTGTTCACTGCAAATAGATAATTGTACATGGCTTCAACTCCTCTCGATGAGTTCCTCTCTATAAACCAGTTATCTTAGACTTGCACTTTTCTCTGAAGCTGAATTTAATGTTTTTCCTTTCCAACATATAGAGCTTTAGTACGCAGTAGTGTAATCATATATAGGTGAAAATCAGTATACAGTGTACATGCTTACCACAGTCTGCCATTTATGTGGTTCAGGTTCTCTGAAGCCAAAAAGACGCTTGTCACATGTGCGGTGGTGTTCTCATAAGACCAGGAACATAACTCATGACGGTGGACGGACGACTCCTATTTTGTCTTAACGTGCACATTTCACATACTTCTCATGAATGACTCTAGACAAAAATAGCTTTGTCTAACGGCAGTAGTTCAAAAAACTTTGTTTCGTATTGCATGTACTTATTTTCGTCTAGCGTGACCCAACTAGCACCCGTCGCTTCAAAACATTGAGGGAGAGACACGCACGTATTTAAAGATGCAAAAAACATGAGATTTACAATCAGACGAATACATATGGCTATAAAGTGAAAATGTGTCGTAGTATTAATACACACATAAGATATACATTATGTGCAAATCGTACTTGATAGGTTTTGAAGCCATGATATTACAATTGAATCATTTAAGTTACAAGACCTGAAAATTTTTAGTCGTAAATATGAGTGACTGAAACAACATTCTTCAATGCCAAATCGATTCATAAAGAAACCAAGAAATACTTTGCTTTTATTACACATAGAATATCTATCACAAAGTAACGAAAGTTTTTAAATAGGTGCAATTTGGAGTGGATTTTTTTTGCAGCAGCTTTAAATGTTGAAAGAAGTAACAATTACTTTGGTGTACCAACTTAAGACTTAAGAAGGAATGGTCAAATTCGCCTATTGGTAGCTAATAAATGATTGTCGATTGAGCTAAATTAGTTGTCTTCATAAATGTGAAAATTACAGCTACCCATAATGTAGTTGTTAGATTTAGATCCGGGGCTAAAGCATAGTTTATCAAATAATTTATCATGATGAATTGATGACAAGGCTTGACGTAGTTGTTCATGAAAAGCTAAGGAACAACAAAACACCATGCTCTACTTCGCGTTCACACAAACTTTCTTTTCATTTTTCGTAGATATTAATTAGCATTGCAGCAATTGGCAAGAGTTTTAAGCAATAATAGGTTTCGATCACGTTTTTAATGAGAAAATAAAAAGGCTTGCGTAAGTATAAAATTACTAGAAGGCCAGTGTGTACATTTGTATTTGTACTGCTGTATGCTATTAATGTCACAAAATGTGAGGTACCGTAAGAATAATGCATTCTTGTAATGCCCTCGTAGTAGTAATATTTTCTTTGCACAATATCGCATTTATTTTGAAAGTTTTCCTTTCTGTTTTCATGCCTTACTACCCATTACACATTTTTTATAAAGCATAACTACGTAGAAAGCCTTTGCTTATTGTTTACAATTAATTGAATAAATATCTAAGGATCCAGGCCTTTTCAAACTCGTTTTTTCGTTGCTTCAAGCTATGCGATTCTCAAATCACAAATTACTGATGTCTTCCCCTATTCAAGGAAGGGAAAATGTTTTGTTACAAGTTTTTAACAACTTTTTTGTTCAGGCAAAGTTTTATTTTTGATGTAAAGGCCTTTTTTTATACAAGTAATAATATAGAATAGCTGTTCTGAATTACTTGTCAAAACTTTACCAGTTAAAACGATGCTCAAAATCATTTCTGATTGATGCATTGACAGAAATCACTTATGTGTGTACAAAAACTTTATTAGTGGCGTGTGTATTGATTATGGTAGATAACTTTTAAGCATTTACAATAGCAGAATACAATTTTTTAAAGGATAAAAATGCCTACGTCGTTCCTTTCATTAATGATTCTTGATTTACGAACCCAATGTAAAGAATTAATGATTTTTTGTGAAGTTATTTACCAGCATTTAAATGACTTGAGTGTTTCTAGCGAGGATTGTTTTTAAGCAGAAGAAAGGTTGTTAATGCATACCACAAATCCCAATGGGCAAGTGAGGCAATACGATTTTGGTTCTGTGGAAGCATCATCAACAACATCCCGTTTTGCTTAAAACTGCTTGAGTTACAAGAGCTGCAGTCCTCACTGACTATCTTCTCCCGTTTCTCTTCTCTTCATACACTTTCAACTTGGCACGGTGAATTTGACGGTTGGTGACTATGATGATGAGGAAGGCTGACATGACCATCACACCTGTCTAGTCACTTCTTCCGCCTTTTCACCTTTATGAGTTGGTGTTGAGCGAAAACACACACAAATGCTACTACCAACACTACTGCTACTTCTTCCTCTTCCTTCTTCTACTACACTACTACTCTGACTGAGCAAGTCGATCGTTTTAGGTAATTTTCATTATATCAAAACAAATCATCTTTGTTTTCATTATTTCGTCCACTTTCTTTCGTTTTACTCCTTTTAACCTACATACATAGTTTTGATGTATATTAATGCCGCGTTTTTTAGTTTTTATTACCAAAAATTTTTGTAACGTTACAAACAAATGTCTCCTGACTACCAACCAATACGCTCAATAGATTAGTAAAGATCAAGTTAGAAAGGTAAAGGAACGCAGATTTTTTTTCTTAGCAATGACAAAATCAAAATTGCGCGACACTGTTCACAGTCCAAACTCCCAATTATTTTTATATGCAAATTCCACTATATGTGTTAAGTAAATCTAGTTATAGTTCCAATATGAATGTATTTTTTGAGTCCCCCAATTGATTTACCTCTCAACCATTGTAGTTTCTTTTCTTCCTAGTCGTTCCATTAAAATTAGATGCAGTACTAGTTGACTCCTGACACCATTAAAAATGTAACGTGTTGTATGAACTAGTTTAGTGGTAGTATAGTCATTAGTACTTTAGTAAGTAGATGTCTTTCAAATTTTTGATGTGATATTGAGTTGAGTTATTGTGGTTGTGTTCGGCTATATTGATCTAAAAAAAATAATTACATTGATATTAAGACAGTATCAAATAGCCAGTTAAATGTATTTTTATGCATATAGTATTGTCTATATAGTCTGTATTATTTGCTTTGTTGAAGTTTTAGGCAGTTTTATAAGAGTTAGAAACGCATTGATGTAGCTTCACATAACTATTTTAGAGTAGATGTAAGAATGGTACGCAAGCCAGAAATACATTTTCTATAATATATAAATATATTTATACATATATATATATATACGTAGCCAATAGTGCCATACCACTTGTGCTGTAAGCAACTACATGTCATGTCATGTCTTCAGTGTAAATTGCAGAGTTGCTAAAACTGCTGAAGAGAATCTTGTTCTTACACAGGATCCATAATTATCCAATAATGTAGTTTAATGTTAGTCCAATCCAATTTCGTTTCACGCCTTCCATCTTCCTGCATTGCATGTACTATGATATTACAAAACTCCATCCGTTCTGCGTTCACTTGGTTGCATTTGTATTGGGGAAAAGTCTAAGTAGTCAACTCAGTTAGTAAGTTAGATACACTCCCGTTTTAATTGAAAACTGGTACAGTTTCACTTCAAACTGAGGAAAAACTTTTTTCCATGATGAACGGAGAGTGTGCACGGCTCTCTTAGTTTGCAGCTTGGAAGTTACAGACTTCATAAAAAAAGGGTGTATGTAGGCATAAGCATTCTTGAATACTAAAGTTGAATCTGAAATGAGAAAAATAAAATAAAATTGTATCAGGTAGAAATTTTATTATTTTTTTTCTGTGGCAAACGAATTGGCAATGTTAAACGACTATGGCACGTAAAATGTCGAATATACCGATACTATTATGAAATGTAGAACAGAAATCCTATTTTTCCAATCTCTACAGCACATTTCACTTTCTACTCATCACTCAACCACTTTCCTTTACGCCAAGTTACTCTAATCCAATTTCTTCAAATGGCATGCCTTACCACTCCAACAGACAGCCATTTTTAGTTTTTTTTTCTACTCTATGTTGGCTCCGTCTTTTCCACTTTCAATGTACGGAGCTTTTCATTTTAACCAACTTTCTGCTTTCCAAGATCCGCCCCAAGTTGGAGGCAGGAGAACAGCTGCTTGCTTATTCAAGTATCGCTTGTACTATTTCCCCTCTTAGGATTTCTAATATACGCCAAAAACAAAGATTATATTCTGAGGATGGCTTGACTTCTAGGTGACGAGGGACGCTTATGCTAGGGGAATAAATGGAAGCATTGCTTTTGGTTTGAANTTCTAATATACGCCAAAAACAAAGATTATATTCTGAGGATGGCTTGACTTCTAGGTGACGAGGGACGCTTATGCTAGGGGAATAAATGGAAGCATTGCTTTTGGTTTGAAGCAAAGTTTTACACCACAAGAATAAAATCGTAGAGATATTATTATGTACACATGCATGCAGATTGGGACAAGTACATTTTGTTCACACAAAAACACCCAAATAAGGCACGGAAAGAGCCAGTGCTAGCCACAGATGTTGTTGTCATTTGTATATTAATTAAGATACCAATCGCTTCATTGTCGTATAAAATGACTGAATTTACAACCATTCAATACATATTTGTGCGACATTCTTGTATTTTATGGGAGCATGCTGAGACTGATTTGCACTCGAAGACAACACACTCAACCTAGTTTAGACTTGCAACGGACTTACACGTGGTTACAAGTAGCTTGTTTACATCCGCATCTGACTAATAGTATCATTTAGCGTAGTTAAAGTGCCCTTCATCTTAAATAGCTGATTCTTAATTTCCGCCGTTTCTATCGATTCTATCTCCACTCAAACTTTTCAGTTTTATGTCAAGCAGCCATAACAGAACCGTTGGGTAGCTATTTTTTAAATATTTTTTATGCACAATGTAATGCTGGGGAATCACAGCTAGCTAATCACAATCGTCGTAGTCACAGTTAAATTATAGCATAACCTCACGCATCGAACATTTTTATCGATAATTTTAGTATAGGTGTAGGTAGTTGGAGCTTAAATCATATCTTAGGTGCGAATTCAGTACC